>CANXYC011890220.1:0-39034 GCA_948193065.1 Aleurites moluccanus
TATATATATATATATATATATATATATATATATATATATTTTTAAAGAACACTGTACTTAGGAATAGGGACGCTATATCAAACTTGGCTTATCTGGCTGATGCTTTATCAGTTGAAATATATATATATATATATATATATATATATTTTGCTGAGTGAATTTTTTTTTTAAAGAACACTGTACTTAGGAATAGGGGCGCTATATCAAACTTGGCTTATCTGGTTGATGCTTTATCAGTCGAAACCCCGGTAAAGCCTCTGTTAGAGCCCACTAGTTTTGTATCTTTTTTGAGGGTCAAAATGAACCCTGAGAGCAATGTAGCCTTGATCAAGGCTCTGGTTGAGCAGTGGTGGGATGCTACCAACACTTTTCATTTTCCATGCGGGGAGCTGATAGTTGCCCCGTTTAATTTGTCTATGCTGACTGACTTGCTCTTCGGGACCTATCATCTGGATCTCTGCTCTAACTTGAGGGTCACCTTTACTCCTAAAGATATGACTCGGCTTATAGTTCAGGACCCACCCTTGGATTGTATATTAGTACCTCGTACCTGGCTTCAGGCTTGGCTAAGGGAGTTGAAGCCATTCACTGATATGTTATTTGATACCGCTACTATAGCTAGATTGATGATGTTGATTCTGGCGGGATGCACATCTGGGCACACCCGTCGTGATACTATTACCCTGAACATTTTTCTGAGTTTGATAGACATGACTCAACTGGGTGAATATGACTAGGTTAGCTCTATCCTGAGCACCATGTACCGGGAGATATGCAACTTGTCTCAAGGAGCTTTCAACTCCTATGGCGGGACTCATTTCATTTGGGACGTATGTTCTCTCCATCCTTTGTTAAACTAGAAAGCCCTCTGCATCTTTTGTGAATTTTGAACTAGGAGGTGCTCTCTGCACTTCTTCTGAACTTCTACCTAGTCTCTCTGACTCTCTATCTTCAATGCTTAAAATAGGTATAGGCTTATGAGTATTTTCTGATGCTGGCTCTTACTCTTAGTAACCCTAGGCTGGATGTTTTCCCGGTCAGTATCCTGTAGAATAAGGAATATTGGACCGGCTCTGGTATGAGTGAGTTTAGGACTGTCCGAGCATTTTTTTGGCAGCCTCGACACTTTTCAGGTATCTTCTAACTTTATTTTATTCACATTTCTTGGCTTTTACTCACCATAACCCTCTTGCAAGTCGTGACGAAACCTTACACCAATAGGATGCAGCTGATGCTAGTAGAACTTGACCCAAGTTCCACACTAGCTTGTTCCCTACTGTTACTTCGCTCTCCATACAACAAGTTGTACTACCTAAGAGAGAGAGTCTGAGTTCAGACTATTAGGAGGTGGGTAGTTTCAATACTTCCACCAATTGATATGAGGTGCAATTTGGACATTTATGCCCCTGATGAGGCTTATACTAGGCTTCCCATACATCTGTATATGACTCATCAGGATAACTATGTGATATTCTGTCGTACTTGTCTTATAGGACCTATTGGTGATCCATGTCAACATTTGGGAGGCCCATTTAGCACTGCTGGACCTTTTGTTGTTTGGCAAAGTCAGGCTCAAAGCATGGGTGCATTGAGAGACCCTTCTTCAGTTGATGCCAGCGTTACCCCTGGGACGCAAAATGATCCTGATCGGGTCGCCTTGGACCGTAACTACTGGTTCTCTGAAGATATCTTTTATACTAGTGCTCATGGAGAAATGCAGACATATCATCTTCCATATGCAATCCATCCTCTTGCACCAGACCTTCTTGATAACCCTGAGGTATGTCCATGCTCTTTTCTTGGCTTTGCTTTCAAAAATGATCCTTAAGCATATGATACCTCCTAGCCTTGCTTTTGGAAATGATCTTTAAGCTTTTGGCTTTTCTTTTTGCAGGTCAACGTAGAGTGGATCCATCACAACTATCATGCGGGACGTAGGATGGAGCTAACTTTATCGGGTTTGCTAACTCGGCTTAATGTTCAGAATGACCAACCTTGTCCACCGAAAGATCCCCATCGGCGCCATCGGAGAGACTAATGGCTTTCTTGAGAATCTTTTTTCTTTTCTTGCACTGTTCTGTTTCTGTTTATTTATGAACTATAATGTATGGATGATGTTTGATGTATGCCTTACGTATGCATGAATTTTTAGCTGACTACCCATGTTATGAATGCGAACTAAAAAAATGTTATGTAATGCTATGTAATTTTTAGACCAAAAATGAAATCGAATGTGTTAAAATGTCTAGGAAATGCCAAGGAATTTTGGAAATGTCCTAAAATGCCCCCTGGAACCCAAAAAATTCAAAATTTCACAAAAGATCTGCTGACAAAGGGAGTTTCCACCAGTATGAAGGGGAGGTGCCATCTTTGGGCTATGGTGGTGTTGCCGTGGCACCTTTAGGGGGCTTGGCGGAGCCGCCTTGGTTTGCATGCTTCAGCCTATTCTGGCTTATTTTTCTATAAAAGGGGACATTTTCTTCTAAAAAAGCCATTCTGACTCTTTATTTTTCACTCAAAACTTTCCATAGAACCCTACTACAATCACCATATGTTTTTATGGACCAAGAACCTGGACAAGGTAAAAAAAAATTAATCTGGGCAAGTATGGGGTCAATTCTGTTTTGACTTTGAGAGGTGTGAAAGTAGATTGGGATTTTCTTAAGGCTTGTCTTAGGTTTTGGGATCCTGTTAATCACATGTTCTGATTTGGAGCGAGCATGGAGGACATGTGCCCTACTTTCGAGGAATTCAGAGCTATCCTTAGAAGTAATCTGAATGCTGCTCTAGTTGTCCTTGAATATCGGGTTGGATACTTCAACTCTTTCAAGAGGCTCCTGGGATTGGGACAAGAGCTCGCAAGCTCTATGGTCATGGGAGACCAAGTCAATCTAACTGTAGTCACAGTTGAGTTTCAATACCCATAAGATGCAGGAGATATGATAAGATAGAAACATAGAATGACAGCCTTGGTTTTGTGCTTGATTGCTAGATGCCTATTCTTCAGCTCACTTGGCTGGGGAGATGTTCGAGTGGTGGAGATGGTTGCTCATATGGAGATAGGTTGCACTATTTCCAGTTTGATTTTAGCAGAGACTCTGCAGAGCTTGTATGGAAACTACAGAGTTAAAGGGCCTTGGTCTGTTAGCCCAGTCATTTTGCAGGTAGAAATATCTTGTACTTCCTCTGCTTTTTTTATTTTTTATTAACCCTTTTATTTCTCTTCCAGGTTGGGCTCAAGGATCACCTACAAGTGGTGGCTCTTCCAGATAGGATGCCCTATTTAGCTACACAATACTGCATGCGAAGGGCTCTGATCCGTTTTGGTTCAGAAAAGGAGTGGACTGCCTGGGTTTTAAAGTTGGATTCTGGAGACTTGCTTCGGTACTGCCATTGGTATAGGATTGACTCATTTATCATGATGAGCTATGGGTACAAGATGGTTTACTTATTAGGTATTTTTATGACCTCATTTTACAGGGCACCAGAGTCTTGAGTCAAATGGGTCAGTCACAAGGCATCCCAGTAGGCGGAGCTATCTACCCTACATCTTTGATTATCGGTCTTATTTTTTGAGCCATAATGAATTGCTAGAGGCGATCGATGCTTGTACGTCCTACTGGCTTATCTGGAAAATTGGAGGATTATGATTCCTGGTTCATCAAGGAGGTTTGGCCTATTGAGAAGCTCAGACGAGTAGCCTTGATTACAGAGTTAGAAGCAAACACAGAGATTGGGAATACAGAGGCAAGCACAATGATGAGACCAGGAGATACTGAGGTGACCAAGGATGTGCTAGAGGTAAAGGTTGAACCATATATGCTTGTGACTGAAAATAGTGATTCTGATGAATCAGAGCATATGCATCCTAGGAGAAGACGAGCTTAGACTCTGCACTCTATCTCTTGGATCATGTTTTAGACTTTTCTTTTATGTTTGAAAATATGAACTCTTTTTGAATGAAATACAATGGAATCTCATTATTTTGACTCTAACAGATGAGACAGGATAGAATTTAACGAAACTGGACGTAAAAAAGACTAGACTATGACTAATGAAATCCAATTTAAAATATGGCCTCTTGTTTTACATCTCTTCCTCTTTTTTACTCTCTCTCTCTTTCTCTCTTTCTTTTTATATTTCTCTAATTTTTGCCCAAGCTGCCCTTTCGGGTTTTCAACTCGCCGAGCAGCTCTAATTTTTGTTTAAGCTGCCTTATTCAGGTTTTCACCTTAGCGAGCACAAGTCAATTAATTTGGGCATAAAATGATAATTTTATTATGCATTGGACCGTACCCAAAGTGGGCTGCTTACATATCTCTATTTGCATTTCTTTTTCTTTTTCACATCAAAATTTTCTTTTGGGAGAATCAAGACCTCGTAGTTTTGTTTACACAATGCATCATGAAATGGAAATTACACAAAATATCTTTTTAAGGATCGAGATTACAAGGATTCAAAAATTCATTCCCAACCAAATCCATGAGCATGACACCTTCGCCAGATAAGATCTTTTTGAGTACTTATGGACCGGCCCAATTTGGTCTAAACTTCCCTCTTGGATCATGCACTGGAGCTCTGATTTCCTTCAACACTAAGTTGCCCTCTTCTAATCCCTTGTCAGTTATCCTTTTATTGAAATGACGGGCAAGTCTTTGCTGATACCCTTGGATTCGATAGAGTGCATCCATCCTTTTTTCATCAATGGCATTCAAATGGTTATGATATCCTTTGATCCACTCTGCTTCACTAAGCTGGTTTTCCTGTATAACCCTCATAGAGCGGATTTGCACTTCAATTGGAAGCACCACTTCCATCTTGTACACCAGGGAATACGGAGTTGCCCCTGTTGGTGTGCGAATGGAGGTCCTATATCCCCATAATGCAAATGGGAGGCACTCATGCCAGCCTCTATGATTAGTAATCATCTTCTGCAGAATTGTCTTAATGGTTTTGTTCACTGCCTCGACTACTCTATTAGTTTGAGGGAAATAGGGTGAAGATCGATGGTGTTGAATCTTTTCCTTTTTGAGCAGACTTACTACTTCCTTTTGGAAATGGGAGCCATTATCTATGACTATCTCAAAAGGCAGTCCAAACTGACAAATGATATTAGTTTGGATAAAATGTGCTACTTTCTTGGAATTTAGCACATGGTAAGAGACTGTTTCCACCCATTTCATGAAGTAATCTATTGCCACCAGAATATACTCATGCCCATTCAAATATTTAGGACCGATGCGCCCTATGACATCAATACCCCATATAGCAAAAGGCCAAGGAGTTGTAGTCAGATGTAATAAGACAGGAGATTGCTTCTGAAGCTTGGCAAATATATGGCATTTGTGACATCTCTGTACAAACTTAGCACAATCTCCGTTCATTGTGAGCCAAAAATACCCTAGATTTGTGATTTTTCTAGCCTACGTAAAACCATTCATGTGCAGGCCTTCGTCGCTGCTATGCACCCATTCTATGATTTGCTAAGCTTCCTCTTTTATCACACATCTGAGGTGAATGTTATCCTATGCTTTCATATATAACACATCACCATTCGATATGAAATTACTGGCTAATTAGCTTAGAGTTCTCTGGTCTAATTTGGATGCCCCTTCCGAATACTGGTCATTTTTCAAAAGATTGAATAAGTTCTAATACCATGGTTTACCATCCACTAACTGAACTTGCATACATGCTATCTCATAACCCGGTTGCCTTCACACTTCAATAGCCACAGGTCGTACAATTTCATTTCCTATCATGTCTATCATAGAGGCTAGAGTTGCCAAAGCAACGGCGAAATGATTCTTGGCTCGAGGTAGATAATGGAAGGATAATTCATGAAAACTTTCTGCTAGATCAGCTACGTGTTGATAGTAAGGAACTAAACGCTCTTCTCTTATCTTCCATTTACCCAAAGCTTGTGAAACTATCAAATTAGAATCCCTATAGACCTCTAGGTAATCAATCCTCATATTGGTGGCAATCTCTAAACAACATATGCAAGCTTCGAATTCTGCTTCATTGTTCGTCACCTCAAAGCTAACTTAATGGCCATGGGTAAATGATACCTATCGGGTGTGACAAGTACTATTCCATCACCATAACCTTGTTATTGGCTGCTCCATCAAAATATAACTTCCAAACTTCGAGTTTCAACTCCATGATGTCCTCATTTGGAAACTCGGGTTCGAATGGTTCATCATCTATTGGGGCAGCAGCTAATTGGTCAGCTATCACACTTCCTTTGATAGCCTTCCTTGGAACATATTTGAGATCAAAAGCTGCTATAACTGCTAACCATCGTGCCATCTTGTTGTCAAGAACTGGCCTCTCCATAAGGAATTTCAAGGGGTTCTTGTCAGTGAGGACTTGTGTAGTGTACAACCCAAATAATGATGCAGCTTATGGCATATCCAAACCAAAGTGAGACATAACTGCTCAATCTAATTATACTTGAGCTCATGAGCAAGCATGCGCTTACTCAAATAATAAATGGAATTTTCCTTATGTGAATCCACAGCATTTTGAGCGAGCATTGCCCCCATAGCTTTTTTAGTCACAGAGATGTATAACAACAAAGGTTTACCAGGCCTAGGCGGTTACTAGACAGGAGGATTTAGCAAGTACTGCTTGATCTTTTCAAGAGCTTGCTGACATTCATCATTCCATTCCTTAGGAACTCCTTTCCTTAGTAATTTAAAGATGGGTCTACAAACATCATCCAGTTGGGAGATTAACCGACTGATGTACTATAAACATCCTAGAAATCCCCTAATTTCTTTCTCTATTTTTTGAGTTGGCATCTCTGAGACGACTCTTGATTTAGCTAGGTCTACTTCTATCCCTTTTTTACTTACCATATGGCCCAAGAACAAACCCGAGGATGTACCAAAAACACACTTTGCTGGATTCAACTTTAGATTATACTGTCTCAATCTAAGGAAGAAACGCCTTAATGCATCTATGTGTCCTTATGTTGTTTTGGACTTGATATCCATGTCATCAACGTATACTTTCACATCCTTGTGAATCATGTCATGAAAGATAGTTGTAGCCATTCTCTGGTATGTTACCCCAGCATTCTTTAAACAAAAAGGCATGACCTTGTAGCAATAGGTGCCCCATTCTGTCACTAAGGTTGTCTTTTCCTTGTCATGTGGATAGACTTGTATTTGATTATACCCAACATATAAATCAGTCAAGGAGACTACCTCAGATCTGGCCATGCAGTCAACCAATAAGTCTATGTAAGGTAAAGAAAAATCATCTTCTGGATAGGCTTTGTTCAGATCCCTGTAATCCACACACATTCTTACTTTCCCATCCTTTTTGGGCACAGGCACTATGTTGGCTAGCCATAAAGGGTAAGTGACAGGTTCAATGAAATTGTTCTTCAATAACCTGGTAACCTCCTCTTTGATCTTGAGAGACCACTCCACTTTTATCCTCCGTAACTTCTGCTTTACAGGCTTCATAATCTTATGGACTGCTATACTTGGATTGATACCCGTCATGTCTTTAGGTTGCCAGGCAAAACAATCTAAAAATTCTTGAACAATCTTAACTAAAGAAACCTTATCGTGGAATGATGATGCAATGAATATGAATTTCACTTTATTAATTATATATTTTGTTCTTTTATTTCATTTACTTCTTTTTCTTTTGATGCCTCTTTTAAATTGGATTCAGAGAGAGGGAAAAAAGACTCAAGGATATAAGAGGAAAATTGAATTCTTTCATTGCAAAAAAAAATTTCATCCTCATGGGCTACATCAAAAATAAAAGAAGGACTAGGAAGATCCTTTACAAACTCTACAGAGGAAAAAGAAGAAACAAACTCAACAAACTCTAACTCTCACTCTAACTCGGACTCAGATTCTGACTCGGGTGGGAAAGAAAACATCTCATCATGGCCGGGAAGCTTCTCAATGTGCCAATTGTCAGATGCAACCAAGGTTGGATTGATGAGTTTGGTGGGGTCTGATTCCACTTCATTTCCAATCATAAGGACTTGTTCAAAGAGAGTAGCCCCCATGTTTTCTTCCTAATCTTGGTCTAGTAGGTAGATGGGCTTGCAATCCTCCAAATTGAGCCTGACATCAAAGAAAAATTTAAAACCTGGGATTAACTTTTTGGCTATAGGGCAAAACCAGGGTTCAACAAAACCATAAAAAGGAAAGTCCTCCCCTTCTTTTATAAAATATCCATTCAAGGTTTTGAAATAAGGAAGCATCTACTAGTCAAAGGTCTCACCTTTCCTCTTAGCCTCGGTTCTCCTTTTAGCTTTCATTTCAACCTTCTCCAAGTCCTCTTTGGTAGGTTTATAACCAAGACTAAAAGGTGAGTTAGCTATTGGGTACTCCTTCAAAGAGGATATCCCTTGTTGGTTCCTCCTAAAACCTAAACTAGGGAAATAATTCATTTTTTTTAAGATGTTAGCCACAATTATATTACCGAAAGGATCAAAATCAAAGGGGACTAACTCTTTACCTCCTTCTTGTTCAATAAATTGGATGGTGTCAAAAGAGAAACTGGACAAAGGGATAATGTTTGGTTTAGGCTGAATTCCCAAAATAGGTGTAGAGTTGAGAACCTTGCTCTTACCATGTATATCACCCTTGATAGTGACCACAACAATTCTGTTAGGCATTTTAAGCTTTTGGTGTAAGGAGGATAGGATTGCTCTCGCCTTATGGATCCAAGGTCTTCTAAGGAGGAGATTAAAATAAAAAGGCATATCAATCACTTGGAAAGAGATAGAGGTGGTAATTGGCCTAATTATTACATCAAGAGTTGCTACACCCAAGACTTCCCTCTTAGTATTATCATATACCCTCACAATCTGACCGAAGGGGGTAAAATCTTTAGTTTCAAGGCCCAAACAACTTGCAACTTTTAATGGGCACATATTCAAGGTCGACCCATTATCAATCAAAACCATTGGAACTGTCTTTCCTTGGGTCATCACAGTTATGTACAGTGCATGGTTGTGATTTTCTCCTTCTTTTGGTAAATCTTGATCAGTGAAGGAGATGGAAGCCATCTTGGCTGAGTTAGTGAATGACGCAACCAAAGTTTCAGGAGAAATGTTGATTGGGGCTTGGCATTGATTCAACGCCTTGCAAAGAGCTTGGCGATATAGGAATGATGACTGGATGAGACCCCAAATAGAGATGTTGGCTTGGGTTTTATTCAATTGTTTGAGGATAACATCCTCTTTAGGTTCATTACCTATTTCCTCCATAGGAGGGGAAACATGTTGGATGGGATGTTGGATTGATGAACTCTGCTGATAGAGCCTCCCACTCCGAGTTATTACATCTATCTCCTCCACAAAGTCATTGAGGTCCAAGACACAACAAAAGTGGTCATTCGATCGAATCAAGGAAATTAGATCAGTTTCTTCAACGGAGGAGTGAAGGAGATTGACATTAACTTGATGGCTTGGGAGAGGGTTAGTGGTGATGTTAGGTCTTGCCTTCGGTGGAATGATATCACCACTATCCACCTGGTCTTGAATTTTATATCTCAAGGTCTTGCACATGTCTGTTTTGTGCCCTGTACCTTGATGATATTCACAATATTCATTTACGTTCTAACTTTTGGGCAAGGGATTTGGGGGTGCCCTAGGTTCTAGGGGCTTGAGCATATTTGATTGCAAAGCCTTCTTGTACACCATGACCAAAGGCATACCCAAATCAGTGAAGGATCTCCTCTCAAGTCTTATTGGAGGATGGTTGGAGATGGCAACAACTTCCCCGCCTTTCTGATTGGTGGGAGTATTGTAGGTATTCTTTCTATACCTTGAACTAGAGGATTCTTCTTTGATTTGCCCACTTTGGATCAAAGCCTCTATTTTTTAAGCAGTGGCGATGAGGGCTTTGAAATCTGGCAAATATTGAATTTGGAGATAAGTCTGATAGCTTGGAAGAAGATTCTTAATGATAATGTCAATCTGCTCCTGCTGAGTGGGCATGTTCATCATTTGGGCAAGGTTCTTGAGAAAGACTCATTTTGTTGTTATTTGGTGGTTTATAAATCCCTTATAGTGATGTCCACCTCAATATTGTAATGATATTGCTTGATAAAGGCATTGCAAATATCATCCCAAGTTTTCTTAAAATTGGTGTCTAAGTCAATAAATCATCTCATTGTAGCACTTGTGAGCGACTACTAGAACAATTGTGCAAGGAGCTCCTTATCCACCCCCAATGGTTCATAGCTCCCATATACATTTTCAAATGAATCTTTAGGCAAGTGGTGCCATCAAATTTGTCCATGATAGGCATCTTCAATATTAGAGGAGCCCTAACATTTGGGAAAAGAGTAAGAGCGTCAACATCAATGAGATCCCCATGCTTCTTGATGTTTTTATAAAGCCTTTCTACAGCTTGAAATTTTTCCATCAGCTTTTTAGTTTCGGTCAGGTTAGAGCCTTCTCCTCCATAAAAAAGATTCAGAGAGGAGGATGGAGTAGTGCGACCATTCAAATTGATAGCTTGTATGGGAATGACAACTTCAAGAGCTTTCCTATTATTTGTCAGATCAATAACGAGATTTGGTGGAAGGGATGAAGATGCATTAGGAGCATTGGTTTGGTGGACACTTGTTCCTTTACCTATCATTGTTCTTACCTCATTAAGGATGGATTGACGCTGTGTATAAAGGGCATGGTTTAAGGCAACACGAAAGTTATTCTCTTGCTTCTTGAGTAAGGTGGCTAAAAGTGTCTCTATAACATCTATGTCGGGTGTTGTGCTTTCTATTTGTACCTTTTAAAAGAAACATTCAGATCAGGTCACGGTGGTCCAAACAAAACCTAAACAAAGGTGGAAAAGAAGGATCTAGTCTAAGTAAGGCTTGAAAGTGGAAGGTTTAATAGGCTCAAAGTTTTTGGGCTTTAGGTTGACCATTGACTCATTGGTTCTTAGTCCACAAATGTATGAATGCATGGTTATGCATGTATGCATGTATGAATGTGAATAAAGAAAATTGGTTCATGATGACAGTTTAGCATTATTATGGTTCATGGGCCCTAAAGTCCGAGATCTAATATTCATTATATGAAGGCCAAGTGGTTGGTTTAAGTGAACCCATCACACTAGAGCAGTGATATACCTAACCACATGTGAAACAATGAGTACACTCCAAAGGGATTGAAGATTTGTCGCGGGGTGGATGTTTTCGCTATCTCCCAACATACTAAAGGAGAGTTATCGGATCAATGCTATTTGCTATCCAAAAGTTGAATTTTGTAACTAGTTATTTAGTGATGCATGAAAATCAAAGTTAAACTAAAAGCCAAGTAAAAAGGCACTTTTGAAAAAAAAAAGATTTTCAACCAATTAGTAGTCTTCTTTAACTTTTGAAAAAAGTTTATCCCTAGTGGAGTCGCCAGCTGTGATGCTTCGCCCGAGCACCATTTCCTGTCCAACTGAATGGAATCGGGAATGCTTATTTTGAGATGATTTCTCACGAATTGAGATAACCCTAGTGCCTTTTATTTGAAAATGATTCTGAATTTTGAAGTTGTCACCTTAAGTTATTTTTATTAGAAAAATTTAAGGTAAAAACTTATTTTGGCTCTAATTCTATCCCAAAGGAAAAAGTGCACTAGTCTTTGAAATCAAAGAGGATTCGGGGACTAGATTTTTAGTTGAACTTGGCTTCTAATTTTAACTTTGATTTAAAACATATTTTGAATGAACAATTTAAAGAATGACATATATAAATGAAATGACATATAAGATGAACACAAAAAGAAATAAAGCAATAAAAGAGAGCGATAAAGTAAATTATTACAATTCAAAAACTCAAAATAAGGGATATCAACTCTAGCCCTTATGGGTTCTAGGTTGATTACAAATTTCCCAAAGTTCTATGCTAAATAAAGAAAAATACATCCAATGAATAAAATGAGAATCGAATAAACAAAGTAAAAAAGGAAAAGATATTTTTTTTTTAACATTTTTGGATTTGATGCTTTTATACAGCTTGCTTGCATATCCCGTTGAATGGGAATCAAAACCCACGCAATTCTTCCTTCTTGCGAAGGGGGGTTTATTTTATGCCCAATTTATCATGTTTTGGTTCTTTATTTTGATTCTCTATCAAACTAAAGAAAGGTGGAAGATGAGTTATTTATTTTGATGCTCTATCAAAATAAGAAAAAAAAGAAGATGTTTATGAGTTAGTACCTTTTGTCTTAATCTTTGGGGAGGCAACGGATGGAGTGCTCTTCCGAATTGGAGTTCCACCTTGAATCGATCTAAGCACAGGGAGATGCTCGAACTGCCTTTTACCTGACAATTCAAAAGAAAAGAAAACAAATGGACATAGTGACTTTGTATTAAATAAATTTTGAGGCTCCACACGCCTCGAATTTGGTCATTCTTTAGCTCAAAGAGAACTAAAGAAATAAGAAAAATAGATGTATGAGGGAGATGAGAATGAAATCTAAGAAGAAAAATTCAAATTTAGAGATTTTGGGGGGGCCCGAGCTAGGTGGATAAGGCTCTCTATTTATAATAGAGAGTTGGGGGTCAAGTTTCATCATTTCCTAATGTGGGATTTGATGAAAAAATCCTAAAAAAGGAAATTGCTATGGACATGAAGGAGAATTGCCGCCGGAGGGGGGTAGCAGTGTCGCTACCTAATGAGGGTGGCATAGGGTCTCAAAGGGGGCGGCAACGCCAAAATGCCATTTAGCAACCGCCCAAGGGGGGTGGCGGCATCGCCCAATGGGGGTGGCGGCACCGCCCCCTAAGAGGGGCAACAACGCTTCCCTTTTAGGACTTAGACCTGTTTCCTGATGTTTTCTAAGTCCGTCCATGAATGGTTCAGGCTCTGGTTTGCGCCATTCGACTTGGCACAAATCCAAAGGGTATAATAAATCAGTGTTCACAATTTATATACTCATTCTTTAGTTGTTTACCATTTTTCAGGGCAGGAGTAAAAGTCGGATGCCATAAATTATTCCTCTGTGGAATCCTACTGTATATTTTGACAGTGTAATTTTTTTAATCTATGTGTTGGTATTTATTCTAGATGCTCCATAGTCATGTGTAAATTATTATAGATAAACTGTATATATGGATATATGATATTATATGGAGGTTTATATGCTTATGGCATGTATGGTTAATGATTACAGACAATAGAATCACATAATATAGAGTGACAAACTACAGAATAATATAATACAGAATGACTGATTACAGAATGCATATTAAGTAATTAATTGGATAATAATAAGATGGTAATTGGAATAGATATGGGTTTTATGGGTGTCGATTGCCTTTGGCAGTTCTTGCATCCTAGAACCGTCATGTTCCATTTTTGGGACATGACAGAGGTGGTATCAGAGCATAGGTGTATATGAATAGTAACTAGATACAGTGTTAATAGGACATATGTAAACCATGGAGCTTAGGAATTCCTATTTCGTCTTTTGTAGTATTCGTCATATTTTCTGTATATTCTGCGATATTGTACTGTATTAAACTGTCTTCTATTTTCTGTATGATCAAGATGTCAGAGAGACAGAGGGACCACACTACAAAAGACAAAGACAAAGAGGTTACCAGAGAGACAGAGATAGCCTCAAATGAGTCCTTAGTCAAGGAGGAGACAGAGGAACCTCCCCGTTCCTAACGGAGGACGGAGGACACTAGAATGGGTGATGACCCCTAAAGAGTGGAGATTATGCAGGGGATGTTAGAGTTATGCAGGGAGATATAAGAATTGAGGGGGGAAAGACAGGCAATGCCTCCATCAGCACCACCAGTAATGCCACCCCCTGTTGCATCAGCTGTTCCACCAGCTACTCCTATTCCAACTCTAGTATCTCCAGTAATTATTCCCGGTGAGCCTGCAGTTCATGAAGGCCACCAGATTATTGATGAAGGTGGAGTCAGTATGTTTAATTTTCTGAAGCTGAATCTGCCTGAGTTTAAAGGTGATAGAGGATAGAAGCCTATTGATTTCTTAGAGCAGATTGAGAAGGTAGTGAGGAGGCTACCTTGTTCTGATGCATGGGCTATTGAGTTAGTTGGTCTGTTACTAAAAAGGAAGGCTTGGACTTGGTTTTCTAGACACTTGGAGCCACAACTATATAGTGATCATCCTCCTACTTGGGCTTTGTTTAGACAAGCCCTGCTAGATGAGTTTCTGACAGAAGAGGTGAAGACTAGAAATCTAATACAATTTAAGCAGCTTAAGTAGGGTAACATGAGTGTAGAGGAGTATACTGATGAGTTTATACGGTTGAGCAGATATGCTACCAGTATTGCACCTACAGAGGCTGATCTTATCAGCAGGTTCAGGAAGGGATTACATGTCTCTTTACATAATGCTCTGCTAGCTACAAAATTCACTTATCTGACGACTATTATTGATAAAGCTAACCAGATGGAAGAGAAGTACAAGTCAGAGAGAGCAAAGAGGGAACAAAAAAGAAAAGAAGGACCCAGTGTTCAGAGTAGAAGAAGAGAGGGAAGCTCATAGTAGAGACAGTATCCAAAATGGAACAGAGGCCTCAATCTGGTAGTCAAAGGAGGAGGAATCAGAGCAGAGGTCCTCCAGTACAACCAGTTTCTGGTTATTCACAGGGTTCATCCAGACCTGTGACATAGATGCCCAATGTGTCTGTCTATAGTTTTTGTGGCGAAAGGCACAAAGGGGAGTGTAGGCGACAGTCTGGTGCCTGCTTTAAATGTGGTCAACAGGGGCATTTTATTAAAAATTGCCTGATGTGGAGTGAGCAGTAACCTTTTACAATAGTATCACAATCAACAATACAGATGAGTCAGACTGGGAACAAAGAGGCTCCAAGCAGAGGCAAAGGCAAAGGGCAGGTACAGAGCAACAGTCAGGCTCTTGTAGGGAGAGGGCAGGGGTGAGTTTTTGCAGTGAATACTCAGGAGGCCTAGAGAGCAGACAATACAGTAACAGGTATTGTTCTAATTCATAATGAAATAGCATAAGTCTTGTTTAATTCATGTGCCACACATTCTTTTGTTTCACCTATGTTTGTACCTAAGTTGAAAAATGAGAGGCAATTAATGAACATTCCACTAGAAATATTCACACCTATGAGGGAGAGTGTAGAAGTAAAATATTATTACCCGAGTTGTATAGTAGAAATTGAGGATAATATTCTGCGTGTTGATTTGATAGAATTGTCTGTACTAGAGCTTGATGTAATATTGGGTGTGGATTGGCTAATAGCTCGTCATACAGTGATTGACTATTATGAGAAGAATATTAAATTTTAGCTAGAAGGGCAAGCAAAATTTGAATACTAGGGTGATAAATGTGAAACTGATATCAAATGTATTTCAGCTATTTGAGCTAGGAAGATGATAAGGAAGGGTTGGCTCATATGGTAGATGTACAGAAGGCTCCGACAGGAATTGATCAGATACCTATTGTCAAAGAATTTCCTGATGTCTTCCCTAAAGATTTGTCGGGGCTACCCCCAGAAAGGGAGATTGAGTTTGAGATTGATTTGTATCCTGGCACAAACCTAATATCCATTCCTCCTTACAGAATGATACCTACAGAATTGAAAGAGTTAAAGGTGCAACTGCAGAAATTACTAGATAAGGGATTCATCAGTCCGAGCAGTTCTCTATGGGGTGCTCCAATATTGTTTGTGAAAAATAAGAATGGCTCACTGCAGATGTGTATTGATTATCGATAATTGAATAAGGTGACTATTAAGAACAAGTATCTTTTGCCAAAGATTGATGACTTTTTTGATAAGTTACAAGGTGTTAGTCACTTATCCAAGATTCATTTGAGATATGGATATCATCAACTACGGATTAAAAGGGAAGATGTACCCAAGACGACTTTTAGAACCCGGTATAGACACTATGAGTTTTTGGTGCTGCCTTTTGGGTTAACTAATGCTCCAGCCGCATTCATGGATTTGATGAACCGGTTCTTCAAATCTTATTTGGAAAAGTTTGTCATTGTGTTTATTGATGACATACTTATCTACTCTAAGAGTGAGGAGGAGCATTTAGAGTATTTGAGAACTATATTGCAGACTCTATAGCAGCATCAGTTGTATACTAAATTGTCTAAATGCCAATTTTGGTTAACTGGAGTGTGTTTTTTGGACCATGTTGTCTACAATGATGGTATAAAGGTTGATCCTCAAAAGGTTAAAGCGGTTGCCAATTGGCTCCGGCCTACCGATATTACAAAGATTTGCAGTTTTCTTGGTATGGCTGGATATTATAGGCGATTTGTGAAAGATTTTTCAAAGATAACTGCTCCATTAACTAGGAAACAGGAGAAATTTCAATGGATTGATGAATGTGAGAGGAGTTTCCAGACTTTGAAGTCCTGTCTCACGACTACTTCAGTGTTAGCTTTGCCAATTGAGACAGATAAGTTCACAGTATATTGTGATGCCTCCAGAGTCAGATTGGGATGTGTTCTTATGCAGAATAAGAGGGTTATTACTTATACTTCTCAGCAATTAAAGAAACATGAGATGAATTATCTGACACATAATTTAAAGATGGCTGCAGTGATTTTTACACTGAAGATATGGAGATATTATTTCTATAGAGCTAAATGTGAGATTTATATAGATCATAAAAGTCTGCAATATATTCTACAACATAAGGATTTGAATCTCTGATAGTGAAGATGGGTTGAATTGCTAAAGGATTATGACTATGAGATTCTATATCATCCGGGTAAAGCCACTATGGTAGCAAATGCATTGAGCCGAAAGTCTATGGGTAGTCTAGCCCATATTTTAGTTATCATAAAGCCTTTGATCCATGAGATGAAAAAGTTAGTTTCCATGGGAATTGAGTTAAAATTGGGATCCCAAGATCGAAACCAGGCTATGATAGCCCAATTTTGGGTTAAGCCTACATTGATTAATGATATTAAAGCAGCATATGATAGAGATCCTTATCTTTTGAAGTTAAAGGAAGATGTTTAAAATGGCAAAGCTTTAGAGTTCATAGTTGAGGATGGTATATTAAAGTGTGGTAAACGGTTATTTGTACCAGATGTTAATGGCTTATAGGAACAGATTATGAAAGAGGCAAATTATGCTTATTACAATGTACATCCTGGAATCACAAAGATGTACCATGATCTGGAAGAGTTCTATTTGTGGCCTAATATGAAGAGAGATGTGGCTAAATTTGTGTCCATATGCTTAGCCTATCAACAGGTTAAGTTTGAACAACAGAACCCATCTGGTTTGCTACAGGAGATAGAATTACCAAAGTGGAAATGAGAGCAAGTTACCATGGATTTCGTGGTTGGTTTACCGAGAACTTCTCGGGGTTATGATTCTATATGGGTAATAGTGGATTGGTTGACGAAATCTGCCCATTTTCTTGAAGTGAAGACCAGTTATACTGCAATATAGTATGCACAGCTGTATCTTGATAAGATTGTTCGACTTCACGGAGTGCCATTGGTAATTATTTTAGATAGAGGGACACAATTTACTTTGAGGTTTTGGTAGAAATTCTAGGAAGAATTGGGTACACAACTTTGATTCAGCACAACCTTTCATCCTCAGACAGATGATCAGTCAGAGTTAACCATACAAACATTGGAGGATATGCTACGGCTATGTGTTATGGACTTCAAATGCAATTGTGATCAGTATTTTCCATTAATTGAGTTCTCCTACAATAACAGTTATCATTCATTGATTAGGATGGCTCCTTATAAAGCATTATATGATAGAAAATATCGATCTCCAGTATGTTGGGTAGAATCAAGAGAGAAGTATTTGGAAGGCCAAAATTGATTAAGGCAACAATGGAAAAAGTGCCAATTATTAAAGAATGAACAAAGACTGCCTTCAGTAGACAGAAGAGCTATGCTGATCCAATGAGGAAAGATGTGCACTTCACAGTTGGTGACAATGTTTTCCTTAAGATTTCTCCTATGAAAGGTGTGATGAGATTCGGGAAGAAAGGTAAATTGTCACCGAGATATATTGGGAAATTTGAGATCCTTAAGAAGATAAAAAATGTTGCATATAGATTGGCTCTTCCACCTAATCTGAGTCATGTGCATCCAGTTTTTCACATATCTATGCTTCAGAAGTACGTGCCTAATCCGTCACATGTACTAGAATTGCAAGATATTGGAGTGGATGAAGACTTGATATATGAGGAGATACTGGTAGAGATAGTGGATCGTCAAGTTAGACAATTGCGCAATAAGGAGATTCCTATGGTTAAAGTGCTATAAAGAAATCAGTCAATGAAAGAGTGCACTTGGGAAATTGAGCAGGATATGGAGTCCAAGTACCCATTTATGTTCCAACATTAAGGTATGTATTTAATTTAAATTCGAGGATGAATTTATTTGAAGGGGGGTAGAATATAATACCCTAGATTTATGTCAGTTATTGAACAGTTTCATCAGTTATCAGACCGAAAACACCAACAGTACAAAAAAAATTTGAGGAATTAATTCAGTATTCAATTAAAGTAATTTTTCTCAGTTGTATGGCTAATGATAGATTGAGAATAATAATAGTCAATTATATAAAGAAAGTATGGAAAATTAATAGAGTGGTAAAATCATAAATAAGTGAAACTTTAGGGGCATTTTAGAAAACCCACTGTCTACAACCCATAATGACTCTAAAAGCTATATGATGATAAAATACAGTTAAAAATAAGCTATTTCACTCCCAACTTCAAAATCTAAAACTCAATAGAATTGACAAAATAAATTACAAAAAGTTTTGGAGTCAAAGTATAATTAAAGAAAGTCTTAGGGAGGAAAATGTAATTTGCCATTTTGTCCACCTATAAAAGTATGCCTTAGATAATTTTTCCACAATTTCACATCTTCTTCTTCTTTCTTTGTCAAGGTCGAACCACTTTTTTCATTTCTTCCTCCATTTTCAAGCAAGTTTTGTAAAGAAAACCTAAGAAAAACCTAAAATCAACCTTGCTTCATCCTTTCCATCCAATTTTTCACCTTGAATCACAAAGGAAATTAAGATTGTTCATCCTTAGCATTTCTGATACTTCTCCATCCTAAGGTAACTTAGTGTTTTCTTTGATTATTTAGGTTAAATAAGTGTTATAGGTATTGAATTAGATGGGTTTGCTGTTCAATTGTATCAATTAATGCATATGGTTAGAAATTCCCAATTTGGCAAATCCTAATTGAAGTTGTTTATTACCAAACCCTAGGTTAATGATCTTTAATGTCTAATTAAGTTAAATTATGATTAATTGATGCATTTGGAAGCTAAAATGATGGTGGTTTTGATATAGAACATAAGGAAGAACAAGATTGTGAATTTTGCCTCATTTGAAGCTTTTGGTAGAAAATGAATTTTCCAAGGCAATTTGAAATGCTAGGTACATTTAATATACATCATATAAAATGTCTAATGCATTGAAATGAAGTTGAAAAATATATTTTCGAAAGCCATGTTTGGCCGAACCTAACATCACTATTCATCATTGAAATTTTGCCTTGTTTTATCTTTGAATTCTAAGCCATTTTGATCCTTTATGTGTTATTGTTTGATGGAAACCAAATGCCTATTGTATAGCCTATATTGAGTACTTGTTGATTGATTTTGGGGCAATGTTGAAGTTACACCCAAACCATGCCAAATTGCCTAATGAATGTTGCACACCAAGTGTTCGACAAAATGCCTAGTTCAAATTTTCATAGGCCTACCATTTGAAAATCCATAGGCCTACCATTTGAATGCCATTGTCGCCAGTGACATTGGCTATCCAATTGTTCTAAACCTAAGTGACTTTGAATGATCATCTTGTAACCCAATCTATTGTTGATTGCTATACCTATTATTATTCTATAAGTACCTTCCATTGCTTAAAAGTTATTGAATGACAGCATTGATTGATTGATTTGTTACCTATTTGATATTGGCGAGTTATTTGCTACCCATTGTTCTTTTCATCCTTTTATTGGATAATATATTGATTTAACAGAGCTATCTTACCGATGGGGTAGCGGGTAAATACCATCGGCAATGTGCATATTGTTTATTATGAACCCTAGCTGGGAAGAGTTAATTGTCTTAGCATAAGTCCTGACCCGCCTTATGTATATTACATGAGATATATACATGAGATTATATGTGATATGACCCTGTATTTGTCTTATCCATATGATATGAATATTGACAGCCTATTTATTGATTATAAACCATTGTTTCTATAACATTTCCTTTCTTCTATATTTTGGTGTGCAGCCTTATTAACTATTGATTATTTATCTGTTTTTCATACTGTTTATCCAACCTTTACTTTTAATATGATGCACATTTGATTCACTGAGTATTTATATACTCATTCTTTAGTTGTTTACCATTTTTCAGGGTAGTAGTAGAAGTCGAATTTCAGAAATTCTTCCTCTGTGGAATCCTACTGTATATTTTGACAGTGTAATTATTTTAAACTCTGTATTGTGTATTTATTCTAGATGCTCTATGGTTATGTGTAAATGGTTATAGATAAATTGTATATATAGATATATGATATTATATGGAGGTATATATAATTATGGCATGTATGGTTAATGATTACAGATAACAGAATCACAGATTACAGAGTGTTAGACTACAGAATGACAGAATATAGATGACTGATTACAGAATGCATATTAAGAAATTAATTGGATAATAATAAGATGGTAATTGGAATAGATATAGGTTCTACAGGTATTGGTTGCCTCTGGTAGTTCCTGCATCCTAGGACCGTCATGTTCCATTTTTGGGACGTGATAAAAGAGAGAGAAAGTAAATATGTATAAGGTTTATTAAAGAAAAGTAATAAATGTTATTTTACGAATATCAATAATTTTTTTTAATTATATAGTTGACTATTAATAAGCTAAATTTAATTAAAAGTAAATATGTATAAGGTATGATTTAAAAGAATTAAATGATTTAAATAATTCATAAATTAAAATGATTTCTATTGATAAATCGAGTTTAGAAAGGTTTTAAAAAATGAAATTTCAAAAGAAAAATTTATGATTATATATATAATTAATTCTTTAAAGGCTTTTAAATTAGTAAATATGTTTTCAAATTAAATTACCTTTTAATTAAATTATTATTTTTTTAAAACGATAATTTATATATATTAATAATTTTCTTTATATGTTTGAGTTGGTGATTTGATGTAACTGTGATGACGTTGAGTTTAGAGACCCAAGAGGGATCATTAAGTTCAATTTGGTTGTTCTGAGCCTACAGACTCTTTGTTAGAAGTGTTGTTATTTTCTTTCAAAGGACAATATTCTAGTTTTGGGGGAGGTTCTACCGAAATTTTGGCGAAATATTGGGAGTCATTTCATAAATTTATTAAAGCTAATCAATTTCATTTTTTGTTTTTATGTCTTTAGTATATTTTTTCGATCGAGATATTTCAGAGTTTTTTTAACCGTCAGATTTCAGGCATTTCGATAAGAGCTAGCTTTTTTATGATCGTCAAGTTTATGAGTTGATATATTTTAATTTAACTGTGCATCTAAACATGACATATAAGTATTAAATAAATAAAATATATATGCATATAATTTATCACTATTGCATTATATTTAGAATCATTATGTATGTTTATGCCATATTATATTATGTTGATGATAAATATTATTGTATATATGTGTTTGCGATAAAAAATAGGATGATGTTGAATCCACCACTAACACATAAACGTTAACGATATAATATGACAATACATGATATGATATGAAATGATTTATGATGATGATGTTATTACAGAAATTGTTTGGTTAGAGAATAGTTTCACCGTGACCCCTGGAAATAGATAAGAGAGTATTGGGATGTCTGATTTGATTATAAGAAAGCCAATAGAGGGAGTCGGCTCCCCATTTCGATAAACGAAAACAAAACCTAGGTTGGATTTCACAAACATTTTTCATCATGAATGTTATGTATATTTATGGATGATTATGTGTAATATGATACTTCGTATAGATTAATAAATAACATGCATGTTAAATTAATTTATATCAGCTCATTGAGTCAAATGCTCATCCTATTCAAATATTTTTCCAAATTTCAGGTCGAGTTTAAAGAGATTAAGTTTTTAAGTTGTGTATCATACCTTTTATATCTCAGATAGTTGAATTATTTTATTTTATTATGTAATTATTTTATATTCATTATACGAAAATTTTCTAGAACTTCGCATTGTTATTCAGGTCATTTATATTGTATATATATTGCTAAGTCTAGTGTCTAGTTGAGTTTAGTGGTACAGGTTATTCTGTTAAGCAGAAACTTAATTTGATGATGTGATATGATTGATAATTTTTCTGAGTGACTATGTGATAATGTTAAATTATTTAGGTTCTGATTGACAGGTAAGTTCATAACTCTTGTTTGTGACAGTTACAGTTGTTATATTACAGTTTTATTATTTAGTAGTAAGTTAGACTTACTATAAATTTTGAAAATTTTACACTTTCTTATTTTTTTAATGCCGGTACGTAACAATGATATTATTAAAACTTAAATATTGGGTTAAGATATGCAAAAACATCATGTATAGCTTTTTCATTTTGAATAGAAAAGAGATTTTAAAAAAATAAATAAATAAGTCGTATATAAGGGCGGACCACCGCTAACATTGTAGGGGCCATTGCCCCCTAGCTAAAAAAAACACTCAGTTTATATACTTATCTTACATTCATGTTTCATAAGAGCCCCTCCAATAATAAAAATTGCCCCCATTCCTCCCCCCTCCCCCCAAACCGTGAGTTGAGGGACATTGAGTTGCTTGAAGAAATGTTCAATAGCCGTGACGTTGCTGAAATTCGAAAGATCCCTCTCAGTCTCAAAATGATGCTAAGATTTGGCACTTTAGTGGCAATGGAGATTACACAGTTAAGTCTGGATATAGATTGGCTATTCTAACTCTCTGAGATATGCAGGTTGGGATAAACTGTGGACGCTTCGGGTTACTCCAAAAAAATAAAAAATAAAAAAATAAAACACTTTGTCTAGAGAGTTTGTAATGGCTGTCTTCCCTTGAGAGCTAAGTTGAGATCAAGAGGAATTCAAGTTCCTCAACACTGTATATTTTGTCGTAATGATGTTGAAGATGAAGACCATTTATTCTATCATTACCCTTTCTCTCAGGGATGCTTGATCGAAGCGGGAATTAGGAGAGGGGGAGTTCCAGCATTTCCATTTGGACAACATTTACTTAGCCTGATTAATAGCAGCCCATCTGATTTTGTTTCACGTTTGATGATAGTGCTATGGGGTATCTGGGGTCATAGGAATCAAGTTCTTTGGAATAATCGACTCTCCTCTCCATCAATAGTCACTCGTTGGGCACTAAATTTCTTAGACAAGTAGAGTGTTATACAAGAAAAGAAGAAACAAGCCCGGTTGCATGAATCTACGTTGGGGAATTTGGGTTGGAAGAGATCTAGGCAAGGCACTGTTAAGCGCAATATTGATGCAATCATATTTATAAATGAGGTGAGGGCAGGCGTGGGCGTTATCATTCGAGAATCAAACGAATCTTTTATTGCAGGTTGCTCTTGGATGTTCTCATGTCTATATTCAGCTAGGGAAGCTGAGACAGTTGCAGTTAAGAAAACCCTAAGTTAGCTGGATTCTATGGGTTGGAGCAAGTAATAGTGAAGTTGGATTCTCAACAAGTGGTTTCGGCAATAAATGATTTGCAGTAGGATTTTTCAGAATTTGGTAGTTTTTATTTTTAGTTATAAGCAACTTATGCATCAGCATTGTGGCTAGCAGTTGCAGTATTGTAGGAGACAAGGTAATTTGATTGCTCACTATTTTCACAAGTCATTTTGGATTCACCCTCCTCCATTTCTGATAGATATTATTTCTTTTGATATATCTGCAATTTAAGTTAATAAACGTTCATCTTTTCAAAAAAATAAAAATAAAAATGAAAAATTGACTGCAACACTCAAATTTTAGCTGGTGAATTGCTACGTGGCTTCCAACTACTGCTTATTTTTGACAACTAGATGGTGTGTATTCAAAAGTTTAAATATTAATTTTTAAGGTTATTTTTGTGCTAAATGTACTCTTAATTTAAAAATTCAAGAGTTTTAAATTATGCATTGAGCCTATAGATTTCATACTTCAAAATTATCCACTATGTTATACAAACTGAGATAACAATGACAATTGTTTTTACATTAGTCATATTAACGACCCAAGTCTAGGCAGAACAAGAAAGGTGAGATGAAAATTTTAATCGCTTAACCTTTCTAGATTCTGCGTTTGACTTGCCAAATAGTGAATATTATTTAAGCGTAATTATGAAAAGAGGAAAAAGTATAAAAGAAACTTTTAACCACCAATAAAACTTCTTACCATGACATACAACGAATCCTAGAATTTAACAAACAAGTTTGATATTAAACCAACTTAACCAAAATGCCAAAATATGCTACCAAATAAATCACATTAACATTCAACAACATGCGCCAGTCACGCTGCTTGCATTACAAACTATTAAAGCATTTTTCCTCTATTCGCAAATTCTCATTAAATATTCAATCTTTCACGCAAATTGCAACAATACTTCTACAGTAATGACAAAACAACACAAACTGCGTTACTTGCAAACAAGAAAATATTAACTCAATTATATAAGCAGCAATATAAAAATAAGAAAGGTTGAACAACAGCAAAAACATTCATTTTCCAATACAGCTTTGTATTTTATTTCAGGGACCACTGAAACATTACAAAAGCCTTAAAAGCTCCTTTCAAAAGGGGAAGAAAGATTAAACCCCCCAAAAAACAAAATGGGTTGAAAAGAACATGCCTACAGAGATTAACCAAGGATGCCACTCAATTGACCCCCTATATCTCTCCCACTACATATTCTACAACCCAACACCATCCAATAAAGTTGCATTAACAAGAAAAACGGATAAAAGAAGAGCAACAAGTAATTCCTACTCTGTTAGAACTTCATCCCCAAAACCTACCAGCATTATACACTTCTATTCCTGCAGCCCGACCCCAAACTACATCCACCTCTCAATGATAAACCACTTCTAAGAGTATAGTAACAAAGATTGCTGAAACTACCAACTAAAAGACACCACAAAAATGAAAAATATTCAAGTATAATAAAGAGGACATTCCACAACACTAGGCACCAATTACTGTAACCCATTTAAGATGTTCTCTATCGTTAATCCCATGCACTCGTCGCCCCTGAACCATATCCCCCAGAAGCTCCATATCCAGCGCCAGTGTTTCCTCCACCATAATAATCTGAGTTGCCCCTGCTAAATGAAGAATCCCTTCGGAAGTCACGGCCACCAAACCTGCCTCCTCCAGAACGACGGTTCCTCCCTCCACCATACGAAGAACGAGCTGCATAACGAGAGAGCCAAGCAGGTACTTCTTGATTTGATTCTTGCATTAGATCAGCTAACGTCTTTGCCAATGATGTATTGCCCTCATTGAAGAAGGCAGTAGCAAGACCAGATTTCCCAGCTCGCCCTGTACGTCCAATACGATGGACATAATCATCAATATCATTTGGGAGATCAAAGTTGACCACATGTGCAACATGAGGGATATCCAGTCCACGTGCTGCAACATCAGTAGCTACTAAGATTGGGGTGTTACCGCTCCTAAATGAACGCAATGCCTGTTCTCTTTCCTGCAAGATTTAAGAACAAACTTGTGAAAACAACATATTGAGCTGTCATGTGCAACAGCACAGCATCAACCTACAAAAATGAAACCATCATTGTCCAAAAATAAAGATGAGGTGACACAGATTCAAGCGCAGGCTTCATATGGAATATGTATAGGGATCCATCTAATTTACAGTATTAAGATACAAGGAACATATATGTAAGGGTGCCATTTTGTGATAATTCTAACAAAACTCAACTCAACTATACCTCAATCTCAAAACTCAACTATACCTCAATCTCAAAATAGTTGGGTCAGCTTATATGGATTCATTTCCTCCATTCCACCCAGTTTAGGATTTCATCTTCAGAATGATTCAGGCCTGCTGAATCTTTTTCCACTACTTCTCTCCACGTCATCATAGGTCTATCATTTCATATCTCCTATCACTCATTTCCTCCATTCCACCCAGTTTAGGATTTCATCTTCAGAATGATTCAGGCCTGCTAAGTCCTTTTCCACTACTTCCCCTCCATGTCATCATAGGTCCGTCATTTCACATCTCCTACCACTACAGTGGGCTCAACTTTCATACTAGAACACTTGAATTATGATAACTATGAACTGTAAATTTTAAGAGTGCTCGTACCCTAGAATTATCAATGTCTCAATAACATGCATCAGAGTAAAAGTATTTCATATTATTCACTCTTTTGAAGCTAAATCTAACAAATTAGTTAAAAATGGTCCAGAGTCGGCATGTGCAATGCTAGCATTGTAGGGTTCATAACCAAGACGGTACAGCTCTCTCTTTTTAAATTTCAATAACTACAAATCCTACTGCATGATTAATTTATGCAAATCTTGTCCTGATAGGCAGAGTCCTTGGCCAACTAGCAAGTGAGGCCTGGAATCAAACCTAAATGGTACATAGCAAGGTCCCACCTTTACCACCAGGCCATCCCCATTGCACTGTAGAGCAAGAGCAATGTGCAGTTTCCAGATTTTTAAAACAGCAGCTTAACAAGGATAATTTTAAGGGCCAGACTTCAAACTCTACCTCCTAATAACTTAGATGAAGCCATTACAGGGAAACACCTTTTTCATATTAAAAGGTGCTGATAAATGATAAAGGGTACAATCTTAAGCACACAGAAACATAAAAAGAGAAGCATTGCATGATGAGGACATCAAGCAACACAATTAAAAGACAAGCCTATAAAGATACATATCCAAATGATAAACCTACTTCCATTAAAAAGTTTCATCGGCACAAAAAATTAAATATTATGGTTAAAGTATCAATTATGACAATATTTTTTCTTCTCGATATTAATTATATACATACTTCAAATTAGAATAAATTATGGAAAATAGAGATACATGTGCCAACACCCCCATGGGATGGAATGGATTATAGCATGACATTTGTTAACTATTATTATAATGTCTGTATATATATCCCTCCCCCTTGTACATTACCTTTTCATATTTTATGCATGAAAAGCTCACATGATCACATCAGCACAAATAGAGTGTTTTGGAACCCTAAACATAATTGATTTGACACTAATGTTAAAGTAGGTGATATAATTGATTAGAAAAAACTCATAATTGATGTTTGGACAAATATTGCATTTTTTTTTATGAATTAACCCCAAAACGCACAAACACCTGCGCTTCTCAAAGCTCCAATTCCATTTGGTTTTATGAAATATTGGGCTGAGTTTGCTCAAAACTCAGTCTGTTTGGCCCAAAAAAATTGAACCTCTCTTCAGCTCATTCTAGGCCGAGTTCAATCAATAAAGAAATGCTTGACCAAAATTTGGACTGAACTTGAGCTGAGGTAAGCTTAAATATATTAATATATGAACGTGTAAGAGTGATCATTCAGTGAACTGAATTTCCAAACTAACCATCTAAAATTAAAAATAATATTATTTCTTACATAATCATTTAATTTCATTCAGTTTAATCTCTATATTCCATAAGCAGTGTATCTTCATTTTTGTTGACACTAGTTGGACAGAGCAGGCGGGTCCAACTTTATATTCTGTTATATTTTAAATAATTAAAATATTATTATAAATGTATCTATAAACAAAAAAAAAAATTTATTTATATTAGGTTTATTGAATTAGCAGTTTATTATCTTTATTTATATAGTAAACTACCGTCAAATGACAAAAAATGATTCTTTTAATTATGAAAAATATAATTCATGATAAATTATATAGTTATAATTACTAAAATATTATAGCATGGTGTAGCTAATTGTATATTCACCATTTTTTCATCTTTATTTATGATATAAAATTTTATAATAAATATCATTATAAATGATATATGATTTTCATTATTTACATTCAAGTAAGATTAAGTGAAAGAACTTTTTAATAATAGACATCATTATAAATTATAAAATGATTTTCACTATTCACATTTAAATAAGAAAAGATTAAGCATGTGAGATTGTTGTATTAATTTTTACTAAATATATTACCAGAAATTGTAAATTATGATGAATTATAAAATAAGGTTAATAAAAAAAATGAATATTGCTTCCTTAGATAAAAATTCATATATTTTGATTAATTTATCGTAAGCAATTTTATTATTAATATAATATTAATTAAATGTGTAAAAAAATAAAAATGGGTAATTTTAAAACATGAAATGCACATGAAATATATAGATGATCTTACTACTAAGATAACATTCATGATTATCAAAGTAAAATAAAAATTTAACTTTTCCCTCAAAAAAAAATAACTTTAATTCTAGTTTCAATATTAATCATGATAATATTATAATTATAACTTATAAGATATACAACATTTATTATCCATATAATAACATACTTTTATTTTTTACTTCTAATATAAATTAAAAAAATTTAAATAGTGTGTTGGATTATTTATGATATTCTCAAAATAATATTTTTGAACTTATTTAAAAAGTTCTTATAAGAAAACTATAATTATATTATAAGATTATCTACCGTAATAATAGTTAGTAGAGTATATAACTATATATTTCTCACATAATGATTTTTTTTCTTTTATTATTTGATATTTTTTAATATTAGAAAGATAAATTTATGAAAAAAAAAGGATACAACATAATAATATAGTTAAAGGAAAAATTGTATTTCAGTAGAGAAAATTCAATAAAAAAAAGAATGTAAATATTATTGTTATTTAGTAAAGTTATAATTAACAATTAGGTAACGATATATATAAATGTACAAGTGTTTATGAATAAAAAAATATATAATATCATAATATAGTTAATGGAAAATTTGTAATAAAGTAGAATTAGTGAGGTGATTTTTATCACACCAAGTGTCGCACTTAACATTTTCATTTTACACATTGCAACAATTAAGGAGTGTGCCAATTCGCAATCTCAATTTCCAAAAAACATATTCATATTTCTTTCACGGAATAACAAAATGCACCAGTGCAATCATATCTTGCAAACCACTCTCTCTCTCTCTCCATTTTTCAAAATCTCCCCACAATTGTTATGACTTAGTAAAAAAAGAAACAACAGCCTCAATAATAACACCCAATACGATAAACTATACATGAAAGCAAGGAATAGAAAAACAACCTAATGAGAAGTCCACTTGTTATTTGTGTGTGACTCAATAGCACCAAGTACCAACCTATGCCCCTTTCAAAGCCGGAAAATATAATAGATCCCAATTATAAAAAAATCCTACAGCAACGAAGAAAGATACCTGTTGTATTCTATCACCATGTATGCTAGTAGCAGGGAACCCATTAATGCACAACCAATGTTCAAGCGAATCAGCACCCTTCTTTGTCTCCACAAAAACTAATGTTAAAGCTTGCTGAAAAAATAGAATCACAAAAAGCAACACTTGTGAAGACTATAAAATCAAAATTCAAGAACTAGAAATCAATGTTGCTAGCCAATCAATCAATCTCCCTGGGTGGGAAGGGGGAGGTTGACAGTGAAGAAAACAAAAAGACAATAAGGTGAACAGCAAAAGTTGCTTTCTCTAGCATTACCTTGCCCTGAAAGCCGTTTGTCCTCTGTGCATGAAGAAGGTCCATGAGGTGACTTCTTTTGTCAGACTCCAGAACAAATTCAACTCTTTGGACTATCAAATCTGTACTCGAGCCCACTCGTCCAACAGCCAAAAATATGTAATTGAACAAGAAATCAGAAGCTAGTCTCTGCATGACAAAAAAAATAATAGGTTGAAAAGTATTAGATGGATGAAATTTGAGTATCATTCCTCCGCATGATCTATACATCTTAGACCAAATTCTGCCCTACCACAAGGAAACAAAATAAAAGCAGTAAATGAGAGAGAGACTACAACTTTTTTCCTTTAAGATGTCCTGCAAAAGAAAATTAACAGTCATACTAAATTTAACAAAAAGGAAAACAGACCTGTATCTCTTTTGGAAAGGTAGCACTGAACAGCATAGTCTGTCTTAAACCTGGTCGAGGCATATCATTTTGTTCCACAATTTTTCTTATTTGTGGCTCAAAACCCATATCCAACATCCTATCTGCCTCATCTAGGGCCAAATACTTGACCATCTGTAATGAAACACTAGCTCTCTCCAACAAATCTACCAATCTTCCTGGAGTTGCCACAAGAATATCAACACCTCTCTCCAGTTCCCGTAGCTGACCAGACATATTTCATTCGTTAAAAATAGCTTATTAGTAGTTAACTGCAAACTAAGTACCATTATGTAGGACAATTATGTGCTCAAGAATTAAATTCAGTTTCTTATTACAAACTGGTAACAAAACAAGGTTCACCATCCTTATAGACATAGAAAGATAAGGAGGTAGGAGGGCAGGCTTTAGCAAAAGAACTATACACAAGCAATGAAACAAAAGCACATACAACTTCTAGAGGAGAATTTATATTTTCAGTTTTAAAGAAAATAAAAGAAGAAAGGTCAGCATGAATAAGCATATAATAACAAGGCAGGGTTTGATGAAGTGGCCTTCAACTAAAAGGTATAGAATTGGTAGGGAAATAACGAACCTTAATGGTTAAAGATAAATAACTGGCGGAAGATGTTATTTGATAACTCCATTCAACATCAAAAGCTATAATTTCTAGTACAGTTTAGAAAAATTCTCTTAAAATTATAAATCAAAATTTTTAAATTTTGCACTAAACAAAATCAATTATTTGGGTTGCCATTTAGAAATCAAATACCACCTAAGTTGCAACTATTTTTTCAGCAGCTAAAGGAATTACATTTTTCGAATAAATGGTTTATTGGTGAACTGAAGGGGAAAGTCTAGAGAACAATATTGGTGGATTTGCAATGGTACAATAATCGAGTAAGATATGCCAAGCAAGAAAAGCACAAAATTGAGTGGCTGCTCAAGGCTGTATAATGAAAATCAATTAGAAATTATTTTCTAGCATTTGGAGAGAATTGGAAAATATTATTTTCTTTCAGGAGATGAGACTTTTAGAACGTTTGGAGTAACAAAAGCTTCATCCTTTTCCATTTATAATTGAACTTGGAAAAAATTTACAAATTGGCTAGTGACATTAACAAGCTGTTTGGGAAGAGGGGAAAAGCTGGGGAAAGAAAGAGGGGCAGGAAAGGATTATTCTCTTGATTCGGAAGACTAGAGAAACACAAGGGAATAGATTAAGAGTGGTGAAATTTTCCATCTTGAGCCAAAAAAGAATGCTCTCTAAATTGGAGAGTAGCTGGGCAAGCATGGATTTCAATGGTCATTTCATATGAATTTACATTTTTATCCTCAAACTCATATTATTCATATAACTACGAAGGTTATAATGGTAATTTTAAGTTTTAAATCTTCCCTTAATAATTTTATTTTCAAATCTTTATTTCTTCTCAATTTTTACCACTTTCAAAATAATATTAAAACATTTCTAACACCTTTTCTTTCCCTCCCTTTTCACCACTTTCCAAACAAGCTAGTGAAACAAATTAAAAAAAAAAAGTCTATATTTCATAGGTGATACTAAAATGATTATATATATTTCTTATTATTATATATCCAATCTATGTTAATTTAACAAGAGTACAAGTTTCATACACAAATTTTCCCAAATTTTAAAAGATTTTCCAACGAATTTCAAATGTTACTGTCAGAATATCTCTATGCAAGACAGTTAGTATAGAGTCGAGCTAACCAGAATTCAAGGTCAAGTTGAATAACATTTTTTTTTTTTTTTTTTAAATAAGGTCAACCCCTGCTTGCATATGTAGGTTGCCTTGAACACAAGGTTGGCTTGCCAAACATAACAAAAAAGAAAAAACAAATATACACATTCCCTTTAAATAATTAAGGGAATCAGACCAAGTAGTTTTGAGATATACACACACACTATTCGACCTGAAGAATCCTAAAATAAGGTCAGACCTTCCTAGAAAAAAAAAGAAAAAAAAAAAAAGCAATGCCCATCAATGTGAAAAGTGAATTGAAAGTTGTGCTACAAACCTAAGTTCAAGTCTGCATTCAAGCTTGAACACAAATTTCACCTGCTTGCCGGATCAAAAGAAAAGATGAGTAAAATTTGTAGCTCTTCAAAACAAGATGATAAATCTATCCACTAGCCACCTCACATGAAAACTCGGGAACAACTTCTATATGTTGTGAGAATATTAACATATGAAAGAAAATGAACTTCTAATATCTCTAGAGAGTTTTTTCCAGACAACCCTTCCAACCACTACGCATGCTTCATCCAACCAAGCTTTAATCTTCTGATTCTTACATGACAACACCCATTAATAACAATAGTTTTCATATAGATAAAATTTTGCCACTGCCTGATTTATATAAAACGATGACAACTCATTTGGTGGGATGTTTCACATCAGACAAAAGATTCTAACGACCCAAAATAATGACCCTGTTTGGTATTGCAGTTAGTGGTATGGGCCTACAAATGAAACTGCACCCAGCCCTTCATTGAGATTAATAAAGGCTTCCTCTTCAAGAGCTTCAACCCATAAAAGAACTCAGAAAGCCTCTATTTGTTGCTGCAAAACAGATACTGTGAAGATGACAACTTCTGAAGTTTCTCAAGATTGACTGTGACCCACAGATAACTTTTCTAACCCCAAGGCACATGTCATCCAACCAATTAATAACTCTTCTGATTCCAGATGCCAACACCAATGAAGAACCTGATGGTGTCCAGAAGGGTTCACACATCAGATAACATTCGCCAATTAAATTCTTCATAATAGCATGAAGACATTGTACGCAAACCCATTGCCTGATTTTCACAGAATTATAACAACCCAGTTGATCTAGTTTGTCTCATTAAGGAGCAGATATTAACCATGTCCCTCATTTGGGACATGTTAGGTTCTCCCAAAATGCAAACAACCCCGCACCACCCCCACCCTTTCTACTGCACAATTGGCCAACACCTAACACAGATAAGTACCCTTTCCACAAATTAACTGTGCTACTTTCCACACAAGTTCTCCAGAAAAGCAGTGCTTATGAAAAGTGTTTCTGTAAGCGGTCTATGTGACTTTGCAAATGAACCACCACTAAAAAACTTATAAATCAGCATCACATATTATATTGTTAAAACTTACTAAAGGGACATATAATTGAAAGCAAAACTTCCAGTTTTACAATCAAACATGGAAGTAGAAAATAAAGCCCAGCCATAATAACGCAACCATAACTTTGGAAAACAGAAGTTCAGCAAGAAAAGCACTCAAAGGGGGAGAAAAAGAAAAGAAAGCTAGAGACGGATTCATGAAATAGCTTATCATTAAACAGCTAAAACAGCATCATGCTTCAGTAATTTTGCAATAGTAAAAAAATCCCCAGAAAAAACATAATCCAAACAGAACTGTACGAGTGGAGAGCATTAGTTGTTCTCACAAAAGGAAAAAAGTCAAGAGTTCCATTTCACACATCCAACTTAAATATCCAAATGACATAAAAAAAAATTGTCAATCAGGGAATGAAATTAGAGGAGAAAATGAATTTTTTTAAATAAGTTACAAGATATCACCACCACCACAACCACTAACATAAAAAAAAAAAAAAAAGGCTACCAATGGATAGAAGAAAATACAAACCTGTTGATTAACTGGTGCTCCTCCATAAGCAACGACAACCTTAACACCTGTTTGATAAGAAAATTTCCTTGCTTCCTCATGTATCTGAAATCATCACCAAGATACATGATTTTCTTTTCCAGTAGGCAGCATAAAAATGAGCATATATATATAAATAGCCAGTGAACAAAATGCACCTGCATTGAGAGCTCCCTAGTTGGAGAAAGAATTAGAGCTAGAGGGTAAACTGTACGTGCCCCACGCAGTGGCCTCTGTGCACTCTGCCCTTGCATTTTCATAATTCCACTAATAATTGGGAAGCAGAAAGCCGCAGTCTTGCCAGAGCCAGTCTGGGCACATGCCATCAGATCCCGGCCTGCAAGAGAGATTGGTATGGCATGCCGCTGCACAGGTGTTGGTTTGACATACTTGCACCTGCGAATGTTCTGATTTAATGCTTCACCCAAGTCGATCTCTGCAAAAGTGTTTACAGGTGGTGGCACATTTTCGCCACTAGTCTCAACTGGAATATCCTCGTATGCATCAAAGTTAATACCAGTACTCTCTTGCTCACTAAAGGCCTGCTCTGTGTCATCATCATCACCAAATGGGTTTACTTCCCGCTCTCTCCCACGATCCCAACCGCCACTTCTGCCACCCCAACCACCACCTCTGCCCCCACCACCATACCCAGATCTATAGTCATTTCTAGGACCTCCCCCACGGGATCCACCAAATGCCGGACGATCATTACTTGATCCAGGCCCAGCATAAGCTGGAGCTGATGGGTCTGCAGAAGGCACACGATTACGGAGATGAGGAGGAACGTAAGTGGCTCGGGTAGGGGCTGCTGAAGTGGTACCTACACTCCCATTGTTAGCAGAACCAGCTGAAGAGTTCTCAGCTGCAGAATTTGCAGCCAAATCTGCCCATGAAGTTCGTGTACTCATCACAATACCAAAACACAAACTCTCCAACAGGAAAAAAAAAAACCTTTTCCCCCAAAAATAATTAAATTTATTCCCACCTCAAATCAAATTCCTCAACAAAATTTAAGCAGCAATTCCACTTTTCGACAGTAAAACTTAAATTTTAAGCCCAAATCAAAATCCTGTTCAAAAAATAAATCCATCAAATTTCACGATCTGGAAATATACAACTTGCATTTAAGAAAACAATGAAAGAAAAAGGAGAAGGTAATAGAAACACAAGGCTCTTTTTTTTTCTGCTACAAGCAAATTCAACAAAAACTCCACAGTTTCAACAATAAAACACACTAGTTAAAAAACCAAAAAAAAAAAAAGAGAAGTAAAGCAACCATAACTATTGACAAAAGTTTCATCCACAACCAAACAGAAGCAAAATCAAACATGATCTGCTGAATCAATGAAACCCTATTACGGAATCCAACTGAAAATCAAAATGCAATAACTCCAAATCCAAAAACATATAATTTTTACCCACAAACATAATACATATAAGCAAAGAAAATCTATCTATCCATGCATACAAATGTAGAAAGAGAAGGATAACCTGAAGAAGAAAGTGAAAGGAAAACCCCTAAAAATCAAGGAAACGTAGCGAAGATGTTATTGTGTGAGATCCAGAGAAAGAAGAAGAAGAAAACCTTAACACATATATGTCATGTAATGGAATTTAGAAGGAAGAAACAAAAATATCTTTTCTCTCTCTACAAATATACGCTAGTGTGTGTGTGTCTGCGTGTTTGTCTTTCTCTCTCTAAAAAAATTGGAAAACAAAAATACATTTTTATATGTAAAATCCTATTTTTAATCGTCTCTCTTTAGACCTTAGGCTTCGCCTTTGCTTGCGCCGCATGCTTTTTTTTTGTTTTTTCTCTATTTCGATTTCAACGGAAATCAAATTATATTCTTCCAACTTTCTATTTCAAGGAAATATATATATATAATATATATATATATATATATAAACAGTAAAAAATTCAAAAAATTGCAGCTGCTAGGTAATGTTCGGGCCAGCAAACCCTTAAATGCTAAATCATTGTATGCTCGAGTAATTTGTGTTTTTTTTTACGAGCTATCAATGAGAAATCTTCATTACTGAATAGAAAGAGATACATCCACTAATTATAGCCTACTAGATTCAGATGAAACAAGAACTAGCCCTCCTAGATCAAAAACATAAAACATCTTGGCTAGTCAATCCACATGATAATTTGTTGTTCGTGGGATATAATTTAAGCTGCTATTAGGCAAGTTTACAATACTTAGTTGTATCCCCAAGGAACTATATTTTTTTTTTTAGAGTTTATTAAAATTTATGAGTCCGTATATAAGTAAGTTTATAAATAGATACATGTTAAAATTTATTTGTATAAAACTAATTGACTTGTACTAGATGCAAGCTTCACTCACTTATATGTTATTTATATATATATATATATATATATATATTTTATTATTTAATGTAAGATACATTTTTCAATACACCTCCTCAAATATAATCGAATTTGAACTATAGCATAATATCAATAAGCCGGTTGATACTTGTTCACAAATGGATCGGCTAACATCTCTTCTTCAATTTCGGTCCAGACTAGTATCATCATTAATCCACAACAGAGAGACTTGAACATGGTTCTAATATTTAGTCCGTTTGAGTATAAAACTTTGATCCCATATTAAAGTTCATGGGTTCGTGCAAATGTGGGCTTATAAGTGGGCAAGTGTTGGAATCCATTTGCACAAAACCAATTGATTTATGTTAGGTCCAACACCCACTTACTTATAAGTCCTTTATATATTTTCTCATTATTCGGTGTGGGATACTTTTCCCAATAGTGTTTACAACATTTAATTACCAATAAGGAGATAGATTCAAACTTGACTTTCAAGTGTCAACACGTAATTTTGCACCCCAAAACATAATCGAGCCCATACCGAACTAAACGGTGTTGACCGGGGTTTGACCCACCTTCAGAATGGTTGAATGGGCCTGGACCCAACTGGCTGGTCGCGGCGCCACTCTAAATGGGGGGGCGACCCAGCCCAAGGGAGGAGGCAACTCAAGATCGGCGGATACTAGCTGAAGCCCTAGGGTTGCCACCCTTATGAAGGGGTGGCAGCGGCAACAGCTCCCTTTCTACACCATGGTAGCACTGTTGTCTTCCTTTCCTATTTTTGTTATCGCCCTCCTTCTTTGTGGCTACCGCTCTCCTTCATTGATGGCGCTACCACCCTCTCCAGTGGCAATTCTAAGCCTAGACCGTGGTAGTTTCCATTTTTTCCTCTAAAAATATCTAATCTCACATCTGAATTTTATAAACTTTCACCTCTCAATCCTCCATTATAAATATCAATCTCATTTACCTTCCAAAACTACACCAAGAACAATTAGATCGATTTTTTTTTTTAATTGGCTTTCCCTCCTTCCTTCTTAGTCTTAATTCTTTTACATAAGCGGTTTATTTCTCTTTGATATCGAATCAATTTTTTTAATTCTCTTTGAGTTAAAGGAATAGAAGATTAAAATTAGTTATTCTTGAATTAATTTTAGAGTTTAATTTTTTGACTAGTAGAAGATCTTTGAATTAATTTTAGAGTTTAATTTTTGACTAATTATACTAAAATAGAATTTCGATTCGGCAAAACTCTAAGACGCCGGCATCTTAAGTCCATGTGAAAGGTACATTTCCTTTAACTTAACTTTTAATTTTCTTCATCTTGCTTTGTTTTTTATTTTTGATCAATTTAAGATATCTTAAATTGCCTAATTTAAAGTATATTGGACTTTATATTTTGAAAGGGAATTAGACTTTATTCAATTGCTTTTGTTTTTTGCTTTTATTTTATTAATTTAGGGTATCTTAAATTACCATAATTTAATTTATCTTAAATTAGTCCTTCGTTAAACTAATTGCTCTTATTTAATTATTTAATTTAAGATATCTTGAATTATTTCATCTATTGCTTTCTTTAATTTGGTAAAATATCAAATAAAAAACACAAAACATGATAAATAAAGGATAAAATCACATCTAATTCCTTTGCAAAAAAAAAAAAAATTGTGTGGATTTTAATTCTCATTCAAAGGGGTATACAAGCAAACTATTTCAAAACTTCAAATTAAAAAAATTAAATTTTTTTTTTCCAATTTGCTTTGCTTTGCTTTATTTCTTCTTTATTTTAGTTAATTTGAAAATATGTGATTAACTTAGAATCTATAAGAGTTAGAGTTGATATTCTCGATTTTTAGGTTTTAATTGTAATAATTAGTTTATTTTATTTGCTTAGTTTTATCTTATTTTAATTACTTTATTTAATTATTTTATTTAAATTGATTTACTTTATTTAATTGTTTTATTTTTGGAATTCATTTATTATAAATGTCATTTTTTAATTGTCCATATAAAATGAATCTTTTTATAAGTCATAATTAAGTTTAAAGCCAATTTTGAGTTATTTAAAATAAAAAACCTAGCCCTCGAAAATCTAGTGTCTTTTTTTTTACATTAAATAAGAGTTAAAATAAGTTTTTACCTTATATTTTCCCAACAAAAATAAAGTAAGGTGGCAACTTCCTCGAATGGTTAAAAATCAAAATAAAAGAATAATTTGTAAATATAAGGTAAAAGGTAAGAAATCACCCAAAAGAACATTCCAATTCCAAGCGGATCGGTCGATGCTCGGGCGAGGCTTCATGTCACAACCCACACTATAGGGCTGTGACTGTCCTAGGGTACGGGAATAATTCACATACCAGTACCACGAAGAACCCAAGTTACAGGCTTTAATTTCATTTAAGTCATTTTTATGACATATTATTTATTTTTAAAACACTTTGGGTTTTACAGAAAATCGGACAAAGTCTCCTCTGTAATATTAACATTTGCCCAATTAGAAAATATAACAAAACACTTCTAATATCAATATCAAAACCCAATTCAACCTCCAGTACATAACTCACATCAATTTATACTTATGTCAATTCAAAATGAATAGTCTTCATCAACTCATATAATGGTTTCATGCATTACCGATCATATGGCAATTTCCTGTAATATCATTTATACCTATGCCACTATCATATAAGCTTACCATAGCAGTTATACCCCTGTGGCAAAAGATATACATATATATACATTTATACATATACATCATAACATACAAACACATCACAACATATAAATATCTATTTACATATTCACAATCATACTCAAAATATTTATATACACAACTAATATCATGGAGTAATCTATGCTACTCTAGAAAAGGACTATACATCTGCTCTGCGGCTGGAA
>CANXYC011890392.1:0-10818 GCA_948193065.1 Aleurites moluccanus
CCCCCCCCCCCCCCCCCCCCCCCCCCCCCCCCCCCCCCCCCCCCCCCCCCCCCCCCCCCCCCCCCCCCCCCCCCCCCCCCCCCCCCCCCACACCTATGAAAACTTGATTTTACACCCCAAGCAGACTTATACCATGTAAGACTGATTAGCGATTAACCGGATATCAAAGTCAACTCCAATACAGACAAATCAAACCATGCCAAATTGATCAAAGTTAACTGAAAGCCAAACCGTTTTGAATAAAGTGAATCGGACCAAAAGGGGTTAGAACCGACCTTGGTGGCAGCCGGCCTTGCCATTGGTAGTAACTGCATGCCTTGGTAGAGGCAACCACCAACATATGGCAGCGTCGCCACTGTGGGAAGCTCCTGCCGCCAACCTTAGTCCCTTCTGCCACTAATCCTCTTGCTTCCTGCCGCTAAGGTTAAGCTCCTCTGCAGCTAAGGCAGTCCGTGAATCACACATTGAAATTTCGTTCAATATGACCGCAACCTTTTTTCTATAAATACAAACCTCCATTAGCCTTCAAAGGACACACCAGAATAACTAAGTAGAGTTTTTCTAAGTTGGCTCTCCCTTCTCTCCCTTTATTTAGTTTTCTTTATCATAAACGGTTCATCTCTCTTTAATTTCGAACCGATTTCTTCAACTCTCCTTGAGTTGGGGGAATATAAAGCCTAGATTTGAACTCTCTTTGAGTCAATCTAACATTATCTTTGTGTTAATTTGACTAAATAATTCAACTTGGTAATTAAAATTGGACAATAATCGAACCTTTGGATTAATTTGGTTACCTAAGTAAAAGTGGAACTCCAATCCAGACAAACCGTAAGACGCCCTCTACTTGAATTGCAAAGCAAGGTATCATATTTTAAACTCAAAATCAAACTCATCTCTCTCATTCTTTTAATCGGTAAAGTATCAATTAAACAACCAAAATATGATAAAATGGTTAAGGTAAAATAACACTTTTCCGAAAATCAGCCTTTGCAAAAAGGGAGAACTGCGTGGGTTTTGATTTCCATTCAAAGGGATACACATGCAAGATGTTTCATAGCTTCAAATCCAAAACACCAAAAAATAATATTTTTTCCTAAATTATTTTGTATTTATTTTATTTTGGAGAATGTGTGGTCAACCTAGAATTCCCATTGAGGGCTAGAGTTGACATCCCCTATTCTTTGGCTTTTAATGTAATAATTTAATCTTTCTTTACTTTATATTCCTTATTTTGTTCATTATAATACCATGGGATGTTCAAATTGTACATTTTGCTATAAATTGTTCACGCATCTTATTATTGCCATTCTTATAACTTGTTCATGAAATCTTATTTTTACAAATTGATTGTTAAATGAAAAGCTAAAATGAGAGTTACTTAAAATTGAAAACCTAGTCCCCGAGCTCAGTCTCGGTTCGAAGGTCTAGTGATTTTATCTTTGGGTTAAATTTGGAGTCAAATTGGATTTTCCTTTCTTTTTCCCTTAAAAATAAAGTTGGTGACTCTACAAAAATTTCAAAATAAAAATTAAAGAGATAATTTACAAATGTAAGGTAAAAGTTGCCTTTAATACATGGGAAATCACCCCGAATGAGCATCTCGATGCTTAGGCGAGGCCCTATAAGACTCAGGATACCTTTGATCCATTGTGAACAAGTTAACTATATTTTGGATATTGATATCACATGTTAAGATGATATTAGATGATGAGACTGATTTTAGATTTGTGTATGGTTATAAATGTTGTTATATTTTTACCACAGGTTTTGTTTAGGGGTTTTATGGGTCTTTGGTGGCCTTAAGCTCACTCATGCCCTAGTACCTTTGTATCTCTTGTTTTGGGATATGACAAAGACGGTATCAAAGCTTAGGTTTGAAGTTAGAGTTAGTTTGTGAAAATAAATGTCTGATTAAGGAAAACTGTGGCACATAAAATTCTATCTCGTCAATATTCTGCTATCCTCCATTATGAATTTGCGTTACTGTCTAATCTAAATCTAAATGATTTTGTTATTCTTTGGTATAGATCTATGTTATTATCTAAGCTGAGCCTTAGTTGTTTGTTTCTGTTATCTTATATGCCCCGAGTCGGGTCGGAGAAGATGAAGAGGTCGTCCTAGAATAATGGTTCTTTCTGAGGGTATTTTTGTTAACCAAATAGGGCATATTTAGATTTCTCCAACACCTTCATTACTGATGGCTCAGATATTTGATTAGTTGCAAAAGAATCATGAAATCCTTATAGAGTTTGCTAACTAGCAGAGGTAGCAGGTTCCTCAAGCACCGATAGAGCCAGTTCCTCCGCTGACTATGGTACCTATAGTTTATTTTTTTTTTTTGTGGCTCCACCTCAGCCACATTTGGTCTAGCAATATGAGGAAGTATCTTTTGAGGAGTTCTTAAGCTAAAGTCATCATAATACTAGGGTGAGGTAGACCTTATTTATTTATTAGAAGAGATTGAGGATAAGACCCAAATTTTGAGGACTTCTGATAGGAGAGCTATTGAGTTTGTGGGTCACTTTAGGAATGATGATGTCGTGATTAGATTAAGAGTAGCATAATTGGTTTGCTCCCAAGGAATAAGGATATTACTTAGGATTGTTTCAAGGAGCCTGTGGTGGATGAGTTTATTCCTAAAATCAGTTAGAGAGGCAAGAGCTTTAGACTTTGAGAGGCTTATGCAAACCTATAAGATGTCTGTGTTTGAGTATGCAAAAAGGTTCAGCACTTTCAATAAGTATGCTACTGCACTGGTGCCTGATGAAGCAACATGGATTCACAAGTTCAAAGGAGGATTAATTGTTCCTTTACTTAGGTACTGGCTGCTTATGATTCAAATCTTTCTCCAAGATTATGGATAAGGAAAGAATGATTAAAAAAAATGGAGAGATGAAAGTAAGGACAATCAAGGAACAAAAAAAAAAGAAGTTTAAAGTTAAAGGTTTATATAAACAAAGTGGAGATGAGAATGAGGTTAAGAAAATGGAAGTTTCAAATCAGTCAATATATTAAACTAACACTAGAGATCAGTTAAGGATATTATAACAAAGATAAGACTTTTCAAGATCTGATACAGGGATAAACATTGATACAGTTAACTTTACCTCCTTATGGTATTCAAACCCTCAGTACTCTACTTGTGGTAAGAGACATAGAGGTTTATAGTAATTAGGAAATATAAGATAATGGTTACTACTTTTGTGTTGATATTCTGATAGTAATGAATGGTATGGTAAAGTCTAATATTAAGAATGATAATGAAAGAGTATAATAAGAGATATACAAAATTGAGCTTTAACTATTTAGAGGAAGTTAAAAGCTTATATTTGATTGAGATAGGATTGTATAGTTTATCTAAGGGATTATGATGACTTTCTATGCTTGGCAACCTAGATGTGTCTCTGTATCACTACGTGATGTGAAATTATAGCCAATGTCTGTTATAAGTGCTCCCACTAGTAGGATGCCAATACTATTTTGTTGTATGTAGGAAAGTTACCCTAAAAGGGTGGATGCTACCATGAGAAAAATGTTTATTCAACTCGAGTATGATTATGGTATCAGTTGTGATACTTTGGCACATCTATGGAAAACATAATAGTTATGGCTTTAGTAGGAGTGTACAATGATACATGTAAGAATAAATTGGAAATGATTAAAGGATGAACATTGAAATAATGATATGAATCATAATGGTGATGAATCTAATTATATGCATAAAGATCTGAGGCTTTATAGAGATTGTGAAAAAAATATTGGAGACTATGAGTTATTGATATATATGGTTATATGACAAGGTGACAAAATAAATGGTATTCTTATTTATTATTCTCATGGACTATATTATGTAATAAGTTGTGGGTAATAAGTATTAACCTAAGCATTGTTAGAATAATTGTTTGGTTCAACAAGAAACTCAAGTTCAGAATGAGAATACTATGGGTGTTTCTTCACTTCAACTATGAAAGTATGAATGTTATCTGATATGGAATTATTATGCTGATATTTGTATGATTGCTAAGGAAATGTCTGTGATATGTACCATGATTAAGGAATCATAAACTGCATTTGTATTGTTAACAAGGGAGACAATGGTTTAGAATTTTTTGCCCACTTGAATGATAGAAAATTAGTTAAGTAAAGGATGACTATGACAATGGTAATGGTAATGATTGATATGTTGTATGGTTAAAGGTACCTTGGGATAAAATATATAACTACGAACATCCGCATGATTTAAGGATAGAGATATTTTATGTAAGATTTAAGGAAATCGATAAATGGAAAGAATTAAAGGTATTTATGATTTGGACTGATATGTTTGTTTCTTTGCATTATAAATGTTAAGTTGGAATTTATAAAGAAATAAGTATACAAGGAATGGTAATTAAAAAAAAAGACTGATATTCCATTGATAATAAATGAAAGTATTTTCTATGACAAATAAAGGAAGTTAGAGATTATAAGAGTACCGAGTTGATGTAGAAAATCATAGATTCAAAAGATGAGATTGGAAAGTAAATTGAGCTTTATGGAAATATGAAGCATTCATATAACAAAATATGATTGGAGTCATAAGTATCGAGGGGTTATTCAAGGATTGAATTCAATATGATATGATGGTAATTGATATCGGAATTGACAGTTGAATTAATGTCACAACCCGGTTTCCCGGATCACGACGATCCTAGGGCATGCGAGATGCCAATGGCGATTGACACCCGTAGAACCCAGTATCACATACATAATCTATAAACCACAATATATCATTCATTATAGTTAGTTACCATCTATTCTGTTATTCTGTTATTCATTCTGCAAATTTCTGCAATTGGCTGTAACCATTAAAATATCATATCATACATCAACATATAGCTCAAAATATCATCATCAATATATACATCTATTCATTTCCTAGCTAACCCATACATACCCCATGGAGCAACTAGATTATGAACATCAAAAGAATAATACAAAATCAGAAATATACATCAGATAACTATCTGCAGATATCCTCGAATGACAGATGACAGGAATCTGCACTCTACTCCTCTCCTGAAATGGGAAAATAATGAAAAAGTGAGTATAGATGATACTCAGTGAATCTACATGCATCCACAATAATTATTAGGCAATAATAGAATAAAGATAGCAATAATACAGATACAATATACATAATCGATATCGGTTATAGAATAGCCAAGAAATACAATATAGGCTCGATATCATATGGAAAGACAGATAAAGGGATGGACTGTATGAAAAGAAATCATACAATCTCCAGTAATCCGTGTGAACAATATAGGTCTCTAGTAACATATCAGTATCAATAAGCATAAGGCTGATCAGACCCTATGGCCAGGACCATAGCCCCTCCCAGCTAAGGCATCCATAATACAATGTGCACATCGCTGATAATATTTCTCCACTACCCTGTCAGATCGGTAGCTCTGTCAAGCCACATAAGGGTTAATATAACAAGGGATACCATTATGCAACAATGGCATCCTCCAATCAATCAGTCTAATATCTGTCAATTCAATTATCAATAAGAACAATGGCAATGCTATAAATAACATACAATCAATGATAAATGGTTTGGCAATTAAGAAAGACATGGAACAAAAGTTGGTTTGGTGGCGAAAAACAGTAGGTCAATTAGCATGCCAACGTCGCTGGCGACAATAACATTCAAATGGTAGGCCTATGAAATATAAAACAATAGGCCAAAGGCAATGAACTAGTCATTTCATCAAACACATGGTGGGCATACAATGGCAAGCCAATATGTTAGGTTTAGGTGCAAACTTGACTTGCCCAATTCAATCAACACAAAGCTACATTGTCAACAAAGGTATAGGCAAGCAAATTCAATGGGTGAATAGTAACAAAAGGGTTCGTCCAAATGGAGGTTTACACAAATGGATTCCAATAATCAATTCAATCAATTAGCATGTTATATGATGCATTATAGACTCATCTAATGCTTCAAATCCCTTTGAATAAGCCAATTCCCACCAAAATCACCAAATGGACTATATAAGGCAACCTTGTCAAAACTTCAATTCTACATCAAATAAACCATCAATTAATCACCTATTCACGTCCAATTAACATATTCTAACATTAATTAACAAAATAAAACACTAATTCATCAAACCCTTTCTTACAACTTCAATTTAGCCAAACCAATTAGGCATTTCTATAAATTAGCATCAATTGATGCAATATAACACCAAACCCATTCAATTGAACCTAAATAATATCTAAAGAAACTATAAAACTCAACAAAACAATTTCTTACCAAAATGAGGTGTGATTGCCGAATGCTCCTCCTTCAAATATCTTGAATTTCTTTGCTCCTTTCTACAAATTGATGATGGAAATAGGTTAAGCTAGATGAATACTCAACTTTTCCATCAATTTTCTTAAGAAATTTATAAGAAATGACGAAGAAAATGGAGGAAGAAGAATGGAACTATGGTTCGGCCTTTTTGGAAGAAAAGAAGAAGATGAAGACAATTGTTCTAAGTAATGAATAAATAGAAAATTCCATTTGGCAAATTACAACTAACTCCCCAAACTTTCATTAATTGCACTTTGGTCCAAAATCTTCTATAATTTATTCTGTCAATTATGTATGGAATTAGATTTCAAAGTGGGAAATTAATAGGCTTATTTTAATTTATACTTATTTATAAAAATAGTTCTAGAATCATTCTGTAACTCCGACCGACCAATTTTTACTATTCACCTTAAACTTTCATTTATTTACGATTTTGTCATTGGTTACTTTTTCAGTGTTCCTAAATGATTTTCACTTCTTTCTTTTTACCAAAATTACACATAAATTATGGTGATCTTTTATCCTCAGATCAACTTCAGAAATTCTTCTATTGATCAGACTGCTAATTTCTCGGCAGTGTTCCCGACACCGCCATTTTTCGAAAAAGTAACAAGTTCGCTTTCTAACTGTATCTCTAAAATTATTTTCCATCATTTCAAGACTAATGAACCACAAACTGAGAATTAATCCATGCATGAGAGTTAGAAATTTATAGGGTATTACATTCTATCCCCTATAAATAAATTCGTTCTCGAATTTAAATAAAAACATACCTTACTGCTGGAACAGGAATGAATGTCTGTTCTTCATCTCCTGCTCGCTCTCCCAAGTGCACTACTTCATGGACTGATTTCTCCAAAACACTTTAACCATCGAGATCTCCTTATTCCGTAACTGCCTGACCTGTCAATCAATAATCTCTACAGGAAGCTCCTTATAAGACAAGTCATCACTGAGATCCACATCCTGAACCTCCAAAATGTGTGATGAATCAGACACATACTTCCGCGGCATCGATATATGAAAAACTAGATGTACATGGCTCATACTGGGTGGAAGAGCCAATCTGTAGGCCACACTACTAATCATCTCAAGAATCTCAAACGGGCCTATAAATCTTGGTGATAGTTTACCCATTTTCCTAAATTTCATAACACCCCTCATCGGTAAGACCTTAAGGAAGACATAATCACCAACCGTAAAATATACATTCTTCCTCTTCGGATCAGTATAACTCTTCTGCCTACTGAAGACAGTCTTCATCCGATCTCTGACTATATGAACCTTTTCTATAGTCTCTCTAATTAACTCTAGCCCCTCTAGCTACTTCTCTCCCGGCTACACCCAACACATTGGAGATCTGCATTTTCTACCATATAGTGCTTCAAATGGAGCCATACCAATATTAGAATGATAGCTGTTGTTATAGGATAACTCTATCAATGGCAGATAATAATTCCAGTTACCTTTGAAATCCAGAACACATAATCACAACATATCCTTCAAAGTCTAGATTGTCCTCTCTGACTGCCCATCAGTCTGTGGATGGAAAGCAGTACTGAACCGTAACTGGGTACCCATAGCCTCCTGAAACTTCTGCTAGAATCGAGAAGTTAACTGTGTATCCCTGTCTGATATAATCACAAAAGGAACTCCATGAAGCCGCACAATCTTATCCACATACAACTGTGCGTACTGAGCTACCGTATAGCTGGTCTTAACCTCCAGAAAATGAAAAGACTTCGTCAGACGGTCAATAATCACCCAAATAGAATCATAACCTCTCGAAGTCCTCTATAGACCAACTATAAAATCTATAGTCACCTGTTCCCATTTCCACTCTGGCAACTTTATCTCCTGAAGTAGCCCTGATAGCTTTTGATGCTCAAACTTAACCTGCTGATAGGCTAAGCATTTAGATACAAACTGAGCTACGTCTCTCTTCATACCAGCCCACCAATAAACATCCCTCAAATCATGGTACATCTTGGTAATCCCTGGATGTACACTATATGCTGAGTAGTGAGCCTCTATCATAATCTGATCCCGTAACCCATCAAAATCTGGTACACAAATACGCTTCCCCCATCTCAATATCCCATCCTTTACTGTGAACTCTATCATCCTGCCATTTTGTACCTCTTCTTTGAGCTTTAGTAGATAAGGATCCCTGTCCTGAGCTACTTTTATATCATCAATCAACAGTGACTTCACCCGAAATTAGGCTATCAAAGCCTGGTTCCGATCCTAAGATCCTAACTCCAACTCTACTCCTAAATCTACCAACTCTTTCATCTATCGAATCAATGACCTCCTATCAATCAGAATGAGCTAGATTGCCCATCGATTTCCTGCTCAGAGCATTTGCCACTACATTGGCCTTCCTCGGATGGTAAAGAATCTCGCAGTCATAATCCTTAAGAAGCTCCACCCATCTGTACTGCCTAAGATTCAGATCCTTCTGCTGAAATATATATTGTAGGCTCTTATGATCAGTATATATCTCACATTTCGATCCATACAAATAGTGTCTCCAAATCTTCAAGGCAAATATAACTGCTGCCATCTCCATATCATGAGTCAGATAATTTGCTTCATGCTTCTTTAACTGATGAGAAGCATAAGCAATTACCCTACCCATCTATATCAATACACATCCCAGACCAATCCGAGAAACATCACAATGCACAGTGAACTTCTCCCCCTCTACTGGTAATGCCAACCTTGGAGCACTGGTGAGGCAATATTTCAATGTCTAGAAGTTGCAATCACACTCATCTGTCCATATATATCGCTCCTGTTTCCTCATCAATCTAGTCAGTGGAGCTACAATCCGGGAGAAATCCTTCACAAACCTCCTGCAATATCCAGCCATACCCAGAAAACTGTGAACCTCTGAAATACTGGTAGGCTGGGGCTAATTAGCAACTGCCTCAATCTTCTGAAGATCCACCTTAATGCCATCCTTGCATATTACATGCCTAAGGAAGCACACTTTAGATAGCCAGAACTGGCACTTTGAAAATTTAGCATACAATCGATGCTCCCGAAGTGTTTGCAACACAATCCTCAGATGCTCCATGTGCTTCTCCTCACTCCCGGAATAAATAAGTATGTCATCAATGAATACGATAACAAACTTATCCAAATATGACCTGAACACCATGTTCATCAAATCCATAAACACAGTCGGTGCATTGGTTAACCCGAATAGCAACACCAAAAACTCATAATGTTCATAGCCGGTCCTGAAAGCAGTCTTAGGTATATCACCCTTCTTAATCTTCAATTGGTGATACCCAGACCTCAGATCAATCTTAGAAAAATGGCTAGCACCCTGCAGCTGATCAAATAAGTCATCGATCAGTGGCAACGAATATTTATTCTTCACTATCACCTTATTCAGCTGTCTATAGTCTATACACATCCTTAAAGAGCCATCTTTCTTTCTCACAAATAATACTGGTGCACCCCAAGGAGAACTACTCAGTCTGATGAACCCTCTATCTAATAGCTCCTGTAACTGTATCTTCAATTCCTTAAGTTCAGCTGGAGCCATTCTGTATGGTGGAATAGATATAAGGTCTGTGCCTGCATGCACCTCTATCTCAAACTCAATCTCCCTGTCCGGGAAAATGTCACATCCCACACTATAAGGTTGTGAAGGTCCTAGCGTACTAGAACCGCTTTCGCAACTAATACCACGAAGAACCCCAGTTACAAATCTAATCTATTTATAAAATTTCACTAATATTTTTTTTTCAATTCTATAAAATTCTGCAGAGAAACGGACAGAGTTTCCCCTATAATATTAACATTTACCTCCTGTAAAGATAAACAAATGCACTCCCAATAATATCCATACATATCTCAACTCATTCTCCAAAACACAAACATCATTTCATTCGACATAACATATCTTTCATATCATTCAACTAAGCTAATTAGCCAATAACATTCCTTTTCTCCATGAATAATTCGATGGAATATAAACCCATCTCAATGTATCCATACATACCATGAAGATGCCCCTATATTCCATCTATGCAATAACCACAGAAATTGTAAAGAAAACATACCGTGGCGCACCTGTGCACACAATTACTATTCACACGAGCGTACACATAATTACAGTACAAAAAAATTAATGAGTACATGTATCAATAAATGGATCACAAAATAGAGTGGACATCATATCATGGAGCGACTATCTAATTAAGAAGGGTCTATACATATGCGTCCTCGGCCGGAGCAAGAAGGAGAAGATAGCCGAAGATGCTATGCTCACTCAAACCCTGTAAAAATATTTAACAACGTGGGGTGAGTATAAATACTCAGTGGATAAATAAATATGAAATGCAATAATAACTTAACCTGACAAATTTCCCATATTTGACGATTTTCCTGAAATTTTTACAAATATTCTATAATGTATGACATAAGTATAAGATGGACAATTTAACATATTG
>CANXYC011890757.1:0-38456 GCA_948193065.1 Aleurites moluccanus
ATTATACATAAAATTATTTATATATATTTTTTAATATTCTAATTTTAATTAAATAAAAAAGTAAGAATATATATATATATATATATATATATATATATATATATATATATATATATAAAGAAGAGATGATCTTTAGGGATAGGATAAGAGTATTTAAAAATATATATATATATATAAAAAAGAGATGATATTTAGGGATAAGATAAGAGTATTTAAAAAAAGAAGCGCAATTAGTTTTTGTATTTTAATTCAGTCAATAAATTTGATCATTCGTCTACTTTTTTTTATTAAATTTTAGTAAAATGACTAAAAGTGTCTGATATATATATATATATATATATATATATATGAGGAAAAATATATTTTAATTATTTTAATTTTAATTGAATAAAAAAAATTTAATTAAATATATAAAAATAATTTTTAAATATATAAAATTAAATAATTAAAAAATAATTTTATTTATTTTAATTTTAGAAAAGTATAGTTAAATAAAAATTAATTTTAAATTAAAAATAATATTTTTTAAATTTTAAATAAATAAAATAATTACTTTTATTTAGTTATTAATTTATTTTATTTTTTATATATTTAATTAAAAAAATATTTTTTTATAAATATATAAAATTTTAGGGACTAAATTATAATTTATCAATTATTTTTTAGTCCTTGTATGGCATAGAAACAGAAAACATCATTCAAAAAGGTCAAAATTATAATTTTTAATAATATTAAAGTTAAAATTATATTTTAAAAAATATTAAAAATTAAAATACTCCTAAAATTAAATATAAAAATTAAATTTGTATCTTATCCCTAAAATTTATAAAGGAATTCTGATGGGAAGGTTGTATTTTCAAGTTTGCGCCTGCCCCAAATAATGTATTTTGAACACTAACTGTTTCGGTTATCTGACAGAGTAATGTGTTAAAAAAACTGGTTGTACGATTGATGAATTTATTGATTAGCTGAATTAGGTGAAAGGCCAGTTTCTGATTGTATCTAGTCAATCTGTTTTCATGTGTCTGTAATTCTGTCTTAAATGCAATTAGACGTCTTCCCCAATTTAATGATGAAGCAGATATTCATTCGGAAGGCTTCAAGTCATTGCTATAAAATTGTTATTAATATATATTGGCTATATTTATGCTCTTATATGTGTTTTAATCACCTTGTAGAAATTGTTGCTAAACTCAACATGACAGAGAAGAATTCTAATGCATGAATAACGGGTTTAACAACAGTATTTTTGTATAGATGTATTTGAATGGGTGATTGACAATTATCAATTTAGAATAAAAATATTTTTTCCAATTGGTAAAAACTCTAATCGATTATAGTACATTTTACCTGTTATGAGATTTTGCCGATTTGAAAAAGACGAATTCATAATTAATTTTTAATAATTAAACATCTAAACACCCAATAATTTTTCAATTACCGATATGTATACTTTTAAACGACAATTAACTTTTACAATTAGACATCCAAATATACTCTTAATTGATAAGGCTAATGCTTTTAGTAATATGAGTTATATAATAGAAAATTTGATGGTGCTTTAATGTGCTTCCTTATTTTTTTTAAGTATGTCAACTCCTTCATCTTTTAATTCAATTCAATCAACTAAAGAATTATGTTGAATATGATTTGCCATGGAACTTGAAATCTACATGTTTGGTAAGATGTATGATTATATCTTTCCTTTGTATTTTAAGTTTAAATTCAATATCTTGTAAATTGAGTTAGAATAAATCCAATCTCTAGTTTTTTGTGATTTTTTTTAAATATTTTATGTGAATTTTGAAGAAAATAAATATGAATTGTAAGAAATGAATATGAATTGTGAGATACGAATATGAATTGTAATTCTCTTTTTATGACTATTGCTTTTTTTTTTTTTTTTTATGTATTAAATAGTTTATGTGAACTTGATTTGTATATAATTTGATATTACATGATCTATTTTATTTTTGCAGTTATCAGATTTAGGGAAGGGAACTGAAGCATAAAGGATATTGGTGATGGATCTCCTTTTTTTATTTTATTTTGTAGTTGGATTCTTTTAAAAGAGTGACAAATTCATTACGGTTGTACGATGTTTTTATTTTAAATTATGACTGAATTTATAATTTAATGCTTTAATGTTTATTTTAGTTTTAAGGTTTTTTAATTATTTTATTAGAAATTAATATTTATATAAACGAGTTTCATATTTGAACCGAGCTCGAAAGTTTCATAAACAAGTTTTTAATGAGTCGAGCTCGAGTCAAGCTCATAAACAAGCTTTTGATAAGCCTAGCTCAAGTCGAGCTCATAAATAAGCTTTTGACGAGTCGAGCTTGAGCTATGCTTGAACTTTTATAATAAATAACAAGCCGAGCTAGGATATAATTTTCAAGCTCAAGCTCGAGCCTAGAAAAAAAAAGGGAATCGAGCCTGAATATGCCGAAGCTCGACTCGGCTTGGCTCTATTGCAACCCTATCTTTCGAGTCATTTATGCCTTTCATCCTCCAACAGTGAATATAATTTATTCAGTTACGTAATTATTTCAGACTGTTTATATTATAAATTTTAGAGCTTTGTATTGTTATCTCTATTTTCTATTATTTTATATGGCTTTGGTCAGTTATATGGTTTCGTATTGATATGATGTTCTGTTAAGTAAGAACCAGATGATTGTTGAAACTAATTGAGATGATAGTCATGAGTGGCAATATTGAAATATGTTGTTTAGATTTTGGTTAAGAGGTGGGCTCATAACTCTTATTTTATGACAGTTATAATTTTCATATTGCATTTTTGTCATTTAGTGAGTAATTAGGCATACTACGGGTTCTGAAAGGCTTATACTTTCCCGTTCTCTAATGTTGGTCACTTGCCCTCGAGTTTGGGTCATGACAATTGCCTTGTACGTGTTACATGTATTTGTATAGTTTCTTTAAAATTAATACATTATATGCATTTAAATCTTATTGCATATCAAATCTTAGGGTTTTCCTGTAATATCTGCAAATTTTTATCATTCTTAATTAATTGTATGTTGTGGAATTTAATTAATTAAAGATGAGAATGTTTGAGAAATTCAGAAAATTTTTGATTGTAGGATTTTGTGAAGCTGATTGCATGATTTTGAAGAAATAATTTGATAAAGTGTAAAACATAAAAATTGTAGGTTTATATCTCATCTTTAATTCTGTAAAATAGTTTGGTGAAATTTTGTGTGTATGAGGAGTTATGCCTTATTGAGCAGGACTTGTCTGGTTTAGTATTTCTGCAGGAAATCTGTGTATGTTTAAATTTTCTGGGAATGACTGAGGCAGTTTGAGCCAAAGGTGTAAACATAAGAAATGTTCCTTTGTGTGTGGTGTTGTTGGATATAAAATTTCAGGAAACTTGGATAAGTATAACTCAGCGAGGAGTGGGATTTCTCAGGTCTGTTCGGATGGATTTTGGGGCAGTAAGTCAGTGTGAATTTTAGAGAGTCACCATGGTATGTGTAGTTGCCTTCGTGATTTGAATTTTGGATATGTTGAAATTCTGCATGTCTATTTTAAGTGATAAAAAGAATGAGGAAGTTTGGATATTTTTAGCTCATTTGCGAGCTGATTATATATATGTTGTCGAGGAAGGGTTTCAGCCCTGCAGAGATTGGTGTTTGTGAGTCGGCAAATGCGAGGTGGCATTTGCGAGCCTGCAATGCGAGCAAGCGAAGTAGCAAACTGGCGAAGAGAGATTGCCAAAGTGACAATTGGTGAAGAGGTATATGCGAGGTGGCATATGCGAAGTGAAGTTAGGTGAAGAGGCATATGCGAGATGGCATATGCAAAGTGAAGTTAGGCGAAGAGGGAGTTGGCGAAGAGGCATATGCGAGGTGACATATGCGAAGTGGAGTTAGGCGAAGAGGAATTTGGTGAAGAGGAACAGGCGAGGTGGCATCATGCGAAGAGGCATTGCCGAGATGGTATATGCGAAGAGGGAGACAGGCGAAGAGGCGAAGATGCATTGCCGAGGTGGCATATGCGAAGAGGAGTTTGCGAGGAGAGTTTGGCGAGGCAGCATATGCGAGGTGGCATATGAGAATTGGATATACGAAGTGGGTTTTTCGAAGTGGCTTATGCGAAGTGGCATTGCCGGATCAGTTTGGTGAAGTAGAAATTGCGAGCTGGCTTATGCGAGGTAGCATTGCCGAGGCGGGTTGGCGAGGCGAACTGGCTAGCGGGATTTTGGGCAGTAGCCTATTTAACCCAGTGCTAGTAGCAATTTTTTTCTCCACGATTTTCTTTCTTCTTTTCTTCATTCTTATTCTATTATTCTCAGATTTGTTCCATTTATTATCTAAGGCATTAATACTCAAAATTAATGTATTAAATCTCTAGATTATCCTATTTTAAGGTAGTAATCATCAGATTTAAGCAGATTATTTCAAGGAATTCAGTTTTTGAAGAAATAAGGTAAATTTTCTTCAAATGTCATTTTCTTTTAGATTAATAAATTCTGATGGTTAGAATAGTTAATTATGGGTGTATAGAATTTATTGCAAACAATTTGAAGCTATTAATGGTAATTAATCTCGGAGGAATCAGAATTAATGGACTGTCATGAATAGTAACGTAAACAGTAGAATTCAAAGTAAATTGCAGATTTTTCTTTAAGAGATGAATTAAATTGATGTTGGGAATTAAGAATAGAAACTTTAAGATGGTTAATTATAAAGAAATCATGTTGAGTATTATTAATTAAGGAAAACCCTAATTTTGAATATTTGGGGAAATTTCTTAGGAGAAGAAAATCAAGGAAATTGAGGAAAATTGTATTGAGCAAATTGATAAAGGAATTCAAGGATAAATTGTGTAGAGTTAAGTATGAACATTACATTTGTTCATTGCTTCTTTGAATTGATATGACCGAATATTCTTATTGTTCACCCATAAAATTTCCATATATTTGACATTGTATTATCAAATTATTAAATCAAAGTTTTATGATATCCTAAAACCGACATTTACCATACCATATATATGTATATAATGCAAGTAACTTGGTCAACCTTTTTGGATCAAGTTCCTATGATTCTTACTTGTTAAACTTGATTGGAATTATGATATATGTTGATGGTCTTGTGACCAATATATTTCTTGTGCGATGGAAACCATATGACCCTATGGATAGAATGCTCTTCCCAATGAGAGTAAATTCATTGGTTCATTGTGCACTTTGGGACCCTAGCTGATAGAGTTTTTATTAGTATTCTACCTAGAGAGGACCATGAGCTCTAGGCGTATGCCTGACCAAGCATGCATTTGCGATAAGGTAGCAAGGACTACCGATGCGCTCTGTTGTGATAGGTAGCATGGCTACTGATGCACTCTGTAGTTCTACCATGTTATTTGATAGTGCTATTCGATTGTGAGCACTTCTATTTCTTGTAAGCCTAACCACATGATGATTCTTACTCATGTTCTTGGAATTGATAGTTCGTTTGGATTAATATATATATATTACTCATGTTCTTGGAATTGATAATTCCTTTGGATTAATATATATATATATATTTCTTTCATATGGCATGTTTATATCTTACTGAGTTGAAGGCTCACTCCTCTTCTGTGGATTTCAGGTGATAGTGTAGCTCGTGAGGGAGTTAGTAGAAAAGATCAAGCTTCTTGACTTATTCTTCCAAGAAGCCTCCATTGTAATTGATTTGAAATATATTTATGTATATTCATTGCATGGTATTATGGTATAGTATGTATGGGGAGTATACTATAGAGCTCCGTAGTTGGTCATTAGGGATGATAATATTTTGATGTATGATTTGTTATCTTATGGGTTACTCTTGTTCCTTAGTGATGTGGGATATATCTTTTGATCAGTAAGGAATAAGAGGAAATTATGCAATGATAAAAGTAAAGATATGAATTATGCTTATTTAGATCATAGAAATGAATATTATATGATATTTATATTTGATATGAATGTAACGAGATCCAGGTTATGAGAGTTTTACGAATTTATAATGGCCTTAAGCCTTCTCTTGCCCTAGGACAGTCGCACCACTGGAGTTGGGGTGTGACATTAATAAATACAAATGCAATACTAATAACTTATATGAAATACATGTTTAAATGCAACTTAAAGGGCAAATTCTTTCCAATAAGCTTATTATAGCTGTAAATATATTTTCTATTATATAGTATCATAACCTCTCCAAATTAACTCAAATTTATATAAATATAACTCTAAAAAAACCTTCAAATTCGGAATCCATTTGAGTCTCTAAATATCAATCCAAGTTTGACTATACAATAGGCTACCTTTGAAACTAGCAGTATACAAACTTAAATTATAAACCTATCTTTCACAAATCCAAAAATTATACAAAAATTTCAGAATACTAACACTAGCAGTATACAAACTTAAATTATAAACCTATCTTTCACAACTCCAAAAATTATACAAAAATTTCAGAATACACTAAACATATCAAGTAATTAACTCTAAAAAATTCAAATCAAAATAATTTCATTTGCCCCTTTAAAAAATTTATGTTTTGAGGTTGTCTTGAATATATTTTCTTACTAGATAGTTTATACAAATTCTATTATAAAATGTGATCCAACCGTCAGATCATTTTAAAATTTAATACATATAAATTAAACATCTATTTGTCAAACATATCAAAAATTCACCTTCATTCTCAATTTATAAACCCTAAATCATTTATATTTTTTAATTAAATCAATTAAAATTTCAATTGAAATCAAATTTAATAATAATAAAATCTAGAAATATATTTTTATTTAATTATTCATTATCATGCTCCACAAATAAATTCTCAAGACCTAATAAAAAATTTTAATAATTCAAAAACCATAATAATATATGTACAAATCAATTATATGATATTAGAAGAATTGAATTACCTTCTATCTCCAAGAAAACTCCAAGATATTGGAAGAAATTTTTAACAATTTCATAAACTCAAGTCTGCTGTTAGTTTTCCTTTTTTTTCCTCTTCGCGTTTTTTCTTAATGGTTGCCACTTTAAAAACTAACACTTATATATTACCAGAAGAGAATAAAAACCATAATCCTTAATTACTCACTAATCTTCTTTTTTAACTAATTTAATCAATTTAACCCATAAATATTTTACTTTATAAATAAATCATTAACTTTATTTAAATTATTCTATAACCACAATATTTAATTATGTATTATATAAATTCTCTAAAAGTCCAATTAATAATAATTCATGTGAAAATATCAAAATACCCTTAATTCTCTATAAATATAAATTATACTCAAAATAATTTAAATTGACTCCATATTTCATATTTATACTTTTAATTATCACTTATATTCCATAACTTTAATTTGACCTACATATGCACATAAAATATCATCGACTGAAAAAAAGAAATTCCACAATGACATATCCAGTTAGCAAAATTAGATTATACGGCATACCATGTCATTTTTCAAATAACAAATCCGGTCAATGACTACCAAATAAAATGATTTTAAAAATTTAGTGACTCATCTAATTTTTTTTTTTTTTAATGACCATGTCAAAAATATCACTTAAATTTAATATTTTTTTGTTCAATTATCGGTCGAGCATGTGAAAAGTTATTTCATTTCATGATATGTAGAGGTAAACTTATCTTAAAATGGAAAGAACAGTCAAAATTATAAACTTTAAAAACTAATATATTTTTGCAAGAAAGATTTTACATAATGTTGATTTGGGATATTTCCCAAAAACTTTACATACCCTCAATTCGATAACCTAATTTCATACTTCATATGATTAATTATTATTTTTTCATATATAATAATTTAATATACTAAATTTTCTTAATCTTTTAAAATTACACTAATTTTTTCTTGATAAATGTCTCATCATATAAATACACCATTCTGATTAAATTTGCTGTTAGTTAACCTTAAAATAGTTAATAAGAACAGTAAAAAAATAAAAATGCCTTTACTCTTTATTTTTAATTAATTTCATTCTATTTTTACTTTAAAAAATATTTTTTAGGGCTAAAAAATATATTTTCATATTTTTTGACAAATTTAAAAATAAAAAATAAATAAAAATATTTTTTATTTTTTATTTTTAAAAATAATTTAAGAAAAAAATAAATTATTTCTTCTTAAATTTTTTAATACAAATAAAAAATTCATTTTCATATTTTTGACAAATTTAAAAATAAAAAGTAAAAATATATTTTTAAAATATTTTTTATTTTTTATTTTCAAATTTTATTTTTTAAAAAATAAAATAAAAAATATTTTATTTATTTTTATTTTCAAAATTATTAAAAAAATTTGAACATGTATTTTTTAATTCTAAAAAATATTTTTTAAAGTAAAAATAGAATATAATTAATTAAAAATAAAGGATAGTGACATTTTTATTTTTTATTGTTCTTATTTATCATTTTAAGATTAATTAATGGTAAAATTGGATGAAAATATATAATAATATATTATGATATTTATTTGGGGAAATTAATATATTTTTAAAAAATTAATAAAGGTTAATAGTAATTAACTCAAATTCTAAATATAAATTATAATTTTAAAAAATAAAATTTACATGCCTCCGGTTCGATAACCTAATTTCAGTGTCCTCACTGGTCCCTACCCAAAATTAATTCCTTCCCCGCTTCCTCAGTTCCTCTCCCTTGCCACTGCCTTTTCTTCTCTACTTGTCATCTATCTTCTCCATTCACCGACGGTCGTCGTTCATCTCTGCTGTCACTGCCTTATAGTTGGCTTGTTGATTTATCAGTCTGCTCTCCATAAACGGCTATTCAAAAACTGACAAAATTTTGGACAGAGCTCTGCGAAGTGATACTAGCTTCCTCCGTTCTCTGCTTTTTCTCATTTGACGCCAGGTATAATTTGCTTTTTCTGATTGCAGAAGTGTAGATTCTCAAACTTGACTGCTCTATCACTATTTCCCTTTTAGTTTAACGTATATTCTTTTTGAGTCTTCTGCTTGTATGATTTCATGGAAACTTTGGATTTTCTTATCTTGAATTTTCGAACGCATGGTGTTTGATGAAATGTCTGTGTTAAGTGAACCAACGTTATTAGAAACCAGGAAAAGGATATGAAACTGGCAAAACCCATGTTGAAAATTTGTGTTAATTTTTCGGTGGTAGTGTACTGGTGTTTGGGGTAATTGAGAGCGTGTTTGATTTTATATTATGCGAAATGGTGGAACTGATTGATACTGAATTTTGATTAATCTTTAATTATTGGTTTTCTGATTACTGATCAACCCATTACTGAATGTATTTTATGTGAATTGCCCTGTTTTAATCGCTCTGCCTATGTAATGCTTATGTAAACTTTGATAGGATGCTCTTCTTCTATATACAATAACCATCTTTATGAGAAAGGGGAATTGATCAATATATGTGAGATTAAGTTTTTTTTTTGCCTTCTCTTCCTAGCAGGAGCTTGATTGGCTCTTAAAAAAATTATATTGGTGCTAAATTGTCACTTAACAGCCCTAAAACTTTTGTCAAAATTCCTTCCTTAGCATGAGAACAATAAAAAACACAATGGTTATTCAGATACAGTCAGTTGTATTATGAGCTTGATTGAATGTGGGAACTCAGTCCTGATTGATGAATACTTTAGTCCTCTAATTTTAGGACAATTCATTAATGAATTATAGAAAATTGCTTGTTATCGACTAAAAAAAAAAGCTATGTCCACTTTCTGTGTTAGTTTCTTCTTTTATTTTAAGATATTTATTAATTATCATAAAGAATTTTGCAAATCTGCAATGAGACTGCATCATAGCTCACAAAAAATTTAATGTCAAATTCCCATTTTGAACTTGACTAATCTTGTCATAATAGTTGAAACATTGAGTTTTGTACCACTCTGTTACATCCCGGTTTCATTGGTTGTGACAGTTTTAGGACATGGGTAGGTTTAAAACAACCAATTGCCGTGAATCAATTGCACTATATATATATATATATATATATATATATATAAGCGCTGCACATAGCTATAACTGAACATATACATTATCATTTAACAAATTATTTGTCCAATAATAAACATTTTATTAATATACATATCACTAAATTTTCATATTTGCTATCCATGTATAACTATTATAACCTCAAGTACTATGAAGCATCTAAAGCATAACATAACTTCAAATTTAGAACAAAAGAGTTTTTCAAAGCTATATGTGATATCTTGCTTCTTGAAGGAGGAAATGAATCAAGAAGCTGTATTCTCTATAACTCTGGCACCTAAAAAATAGGAGAAGAGGAGTGAGCTTTCAAACTTAGTGAATATATGAAATATATTAAAACTTGGGAATTCATGAAAAAAAACATAATGACAAGATCTTAACATATCATAGCATATCATAACATATAAAATAACAAACCACGTGTATCCTTTAGACCTGGAATATATCACATTTTCCTAAAGCTCATAGCCTTTCTAGGTACAACCTTGATATCTTAGGATTCTATCAGGTGAGTCACTGGTGCACACAGCCTAATGGTATTTCCCCATTAGTAGAGCATTCTGTCAATTACGTGGTCCGGACTTGGTTATTGCTTGGTTGGATCCAAGAACAATATAATGATCCAAACGACCTTCGTAGTTCAAAGGCAATATTAACTCAATATCAAAAGTTCAATAATAATAGCTTAATTTGAATAATCAAATGAGCAAATTCAAAAGCAATTTAGGTTCATAGCAAATAAGAAACAGATCATATTATGAGTGGAGTATAAGGTAGTTACCAGCTTTTAACATATTCCATAACTCACCTCAAACTTGGTTTGAACACTCTAATTTAACTAATAAGGCTTTTTACTCAAAGCAAATAGAAATGAGGTTACCCCTCTTTATGAATTTCACTGCCTATGAAAGAACAATAATTCAATACTAACTCTAATGAGGGAGAAGCTAACACTTAGACGCTAATCTACCAAATTTCAACTAGGGACATACATTATAAAATCTCAAAGGATTTGCATATAAAATTTCAACTCATTTGAAATTCATTTATTATGCCAAAAAGCTTAATCAATCATGCTTCTTCAATCTGTCATTTTGCTAGGCAGCTTAAGCAATATGCATTGAGCTAACTATTAACTTTAGTAAATCATATCATTTTGAGTTGAAACTTTTAGGAAACCTAGGTAACATATGTATTGATTCGCATACCAAATTTCATCCAAAACAAAATCATTTATCCCATTAAATACGAAAATTTCAATAACTTCATAATTATTCCTTGCAAAGAATAGTAGTTGACAATTTGTATTTTAAGATCTGTTATCCTATCAAATGTGTTCTAAAATGATCTGAAATTTTGCAGGCGTATAGAGGACACATACATGTACTCCCAGTTAAAATTTTGGATCAATTGAACTTTCCTAGGACATCAAAATGATATTTATAAAATTGAATTTCATTAGGTTTTCTTTTCGCAATTTAGTATAAGCATCTCAACTTCTTTTTCTTCAACCTCATAGCTAGCTATAATCTAATCCATTCTCAGCTATAATCTAATCCATTCTCAACAACAGCCACATAATATATACTTCATATGCATCATATAATTCTAACTCGTTATGCAAAATCTTTCAGGAATAGAATACACAAATAAGAACACAAATAACATACCTAGGTGCTGAGTTTGGGCTAAGCTTACTTCTAATCACTTCATTGACTTCTATCCTTTATTTGCATAGTTAATTTTGCTCTATAGTGGTTGAAAATATGATGGGAAGGGTTTAAACGGTAGTTCAAATTGTATAAAAGGCTAAAATAAGAAGATAAGTGCAAAATTATCTAGATAAACTATTCACTTATCCTTAAAAATGTTATCGTATATCAAGATGCACTATAATTATGGTGTACCACCACTAATATTCCTTGCTTCTTCATAATATTGCTAATTACTTTGACTTGGTCTTTAGTACGTTTCAAATGAAACATTAGGTATATGATTAAGAAACTAAAAGCTCACTACTTAGGCTTCCCAATTCACACAATTATGTGAGTCCCACTTACACATAGTCGATAATCCCTTATATTCCCTTTTATCTAACTAGCATTCTAAATCACACATATATAACAAATAATTCTAATATTTCAACTTGTCATTAATATTATTTAAGTTCAATTTAGGAAGTTTAATCCCTAACAAACTCACAAATATTACTCATACAAGGTGCACCACGAAGTATCAACAAATTAGTCTATGAATTCCAGCTCAAATTAACTATCAATATTCACAATCTTGCATATATAAAAGTATCCTGAGCAACTGCGAAGAAAGAAGGGGTGGAGTATTATATTCTCCCTCCTTAAGGCTAATTCGTCCTCAAATTTTAAGAAAACTTACCTAATTTTGAAACAAATATGGATACTTGCTTAACATGTTTTTAAAGTTTATTGAATATATATTGTGAATATGAATTGAATATATATATCATATATTAACATATGATTTTGAGAAATGCATTTTATGTTAAATATATTGATTAAGATGCTATTAAAATTGTTTTTGGTGTTAATTTAAAATGTTTTAGTTAAACAAAAATCTGCAGAACATGTCTTCTTATTGAATATATAGTGAGCATTAAGTTTTCAATATTTAATCTCTGAATGCTGCATTTTTAATTTCAATTTGTTGTCAATTTTACATATGATTTGGTATTCTGTCAATACTTCAGTAGTTTTATTGGCAAGAGCTGTTTCCAACATTGGAGTTGCAGAGATATGAATGCAACTGTTTTTTTAAGCCAAATTAATCAAGTGTTTGGAGTTGTTTTCTGGATATGCACATTCATTCTCTATTGCATTAGCGGTAGTATTCTACATTTTTTTTATGATTTGTTTTTGCTTGCTTAAATTGAATTTAGGAATTTGGAGTGATGGTTGTTTTTTTTTTTGTTGATATTTTTGTTTAGAACTTGAGTTTTGTTTAGGTTATATTCATTGAGATTCTTAAAAAATACATGACCATATATGACTGAATTTTCAAAAGGTAAAGTGCCATTATTGTGAGTTCGAAATGACTAATTATTATGTGTTTATGCATTTGCATTCGAAAATTAATATGTTACTTGCAACCATTCGATACCTTTGAAACAAATTAAAGTTGTTACAAAATTTATCAACTTTAAAAACTTAATTCAAAGTTTTTATGAACACTTGCATCAATATACATATAAATAATAATTAAATTTAATTTTTAATTAACTAATTAATGAAATTAGAAATATATAATTATTAAATTAATTAAAATTTTATATGTTAGTGCTAAACCTGTAGCACCGCGCGGATAATTCAACTAGTTATAATACTAAAAAAAAAGACTAAACAATAGAATTATTCATTTATTCCTAACAAAGGAATTCATTCATTATGTGAATTGAATTCTATTAATAGAATATAATTGAATTCTTTTGAATGATTTATTCCAAACAGAGCCTTAAGTTTAATTCAAATGATTGGGAGTGATTTGGATAGCTAATTCAACAGTCTGTAGTTGTGGTTTGATGATATATGGTATTGGGATTTTGTTTGGAGATTGTATATTTTTTTAAGTTTAGGCTTGGTATATTAATCCATTTTGGTTGCTTTGGATCTTAGTAATAATATAGAAAAATAAGCTTTTATGTATTCAGCTTCTCAAAAATAATAATTGAAAATTCCAACTAAGTAAGAATAATAATAAAATATAATTAAAATGTAAATACTATTATGATAATACTCCTTTGGGGGGGGGGGGGGGGTGTTCAAAAATCTTAAAGAAAATATACAGCTAATATGTAATGGATATGTTAATTTTAAATAACAAGTAATAATAAAAGTGAAGGGTTAAGAAATCTTAGCTAATTTATAGTGGTTCAGAGCCAAATTCCTTCTCTTACGTCCATTTCTCTCAATATCAACCCGATATTGAGGTTCCATTAGAATTGAGTACACCACCCAAATCAATTACAATAGGTTTTCAGGGATTTCACTCTATACACATTGAGTTACAATTCAAATTTTCACTCTTAATAACAGAGATAGATATTTTTAGGTCTTTCTAAACTTATACAAAGCTATTCTAAAGTTATACAATGAAGTATGAATAGCTAAAACTAGTAAGAACTCAAAAAATAAGAAATAAAGCTTGAATTGTTTAAAAAACAGAGTATGAATTTAACAATTTGATTTCACTTAGATATTGTGTTTCACTTCTTATTTGAATTTCAAATCTTCATGTATTTATAGATTTCAATGAATGGTGATTAAATGTGATCGTTCTGGTTGCATTTAATGTAAGATTTGCCTCCAAATTTTTTTCTAACAGCTATATTTAAAAAAGATCGGCCTTGACGTTGATAGGCAACTACCGATTCACGGTCGTGAGGGTTCATCTTCACGGTCGTGAAGGTTTATCTTTACGAGTTTGAATCAAAATTCACGGTCTTGAAATTTTCTGCACTAATTTCGAATTTTAAGACATCCTTATGTGTGAACAACTATTACTGGCGTGAAAATGTTTCATGGACGTGAATAATTTTTCACGGTCTTGAAAACTCTTTCTATGTCTCTGAGCCAAAACTATTCTTAAATCAATCACGGGCATGAATCAAAATCACGGACGTGAAATTCTTTAACGGTCGTGAATAAAAATTCACGGGTTTGAAGATTATTTCTGAGTAAATTTCGAGTTTTGACTTGATCTTGTTCACGGGTGTTAATGACAATCACGGTTGTGAATATCTGTTTTGAAACAATAACTTAAATACAAGTTAAATAATCTTTTATATTGATTAACACATTTGTTTTGGATTTTAAATATATCATCAAAATCATTATAGAGACAACATAAAGCATAAAACCAAGTTGACCGAATAAATCAAACAATCAGTGATAAAAAACCTTGAGCAGGTGGAGGGGAACAAGGGTTTGTGGAGCTTCCTGAATGAAAAAGAATAGCATTTAAATGTTTTTTTTATTTTTTTATTTTACCTTAATTCTCCTTTTTAGGTTTTTAAATTTCACCTCCTGGATGGTGGTAAAGGTTTCTAAAGGTCAGGTTATCAAGAACACCACCGGAAAAACCCCAACTCAAAGCTTTCCGTGAAGACATCGTTTCCGGCAAGGTTAAATTCGAGATGCCGTTCATTGCTTCTCTGATTGCTGCTCCCTAAGTGTGGTGGTTGGTAAACGAACTCTAATTTTTCTTCTTCTTCTTTTGATTATATATTAATGTGAATTTGAGAATTGATGGTTGATCTTTTTATTGGATTAGTTCTTCTTTTGGTTATAGAAAGATACAGTATCCAAGTGTACCTTTAGTGTAGCTGTGGATGTAAGCAAAAACAAATACCATGAAGTAAAAGATGAATGCTATATGCCTAATCCTTGAAACTTTTCTATGAGATTGTATGTCTAATCCTTGAAAATTTTCTATCTTAATTCTTAAACCTGGTACACCATAAATGAGTAATCGAATTGATGGGCACAAGGCTCAAGTAGAAAGCTGAGAAAAAAAAATCAATTTTGATCAATGCAGATCCATTCTGGACTTGAATTAATTGGGATATGCTAATTTATTATAATTCATAAAATCTAACCTGAAAACTTCAAACAGTAATTAGAAACTTTTGAAAAAGGTTGTTTTTACATGGAATACAATCTAAAATATCGAGTACCTTTTTTTTTTTATTTATTGAGAATGTAAAATATTGAGTACCTTCTTATTAAATTTTACTGGTGAATTCTGCATTTATACATGTGTGAAATAAATCCAGAAGATGGCCTGTTAATATTGAGTTTTATGCCCGGCTCATATAATTATAATAAGACAAAGATAACAAGTGGTCCCTACCATAAAAATGACAAATGAAAAGTTTGTAAGAAAGTGAATATGATACATGATTACAAATTATATATAGTTGTTGAGGAACTTTCCACTCGACATTATTTCTTATTATTATTTTTAACCGAACATTAAAAAATATTTCTTATAATTGAATCTTCAACTAAACCCTGTTTTCTAACTTTCCTTTCACAATGGAAGAGAAGTCACAGATCCAAATCCCAAGAGTGAAACTAGGCAATCATTGTTGGAGGCAAGCATTTCATTGACTATTTATTTTGTGAAATAAAATTTATCACTTCAACAAACTTGGTGGTTTCTCCACCTTTGATCAACACTTGATTTTCTGGAGTCATTATTAACCTATTTTAATTTGAATTTTCTGTGACTGGATTCTGCAACCCTATTATTATCTTATGACTGGGTTCTATTCTTTTCTTTTTTTTTTTTTTACCTTAAACGTTTCTGGTCATTCCATCATTGCAGTGATATACAAGAGGTGAAGAATGGGAGCAGGAAGAAGGTTAGGAGGTGGAGGAGGCAGGAACCTAAGAATGCTTAAACATCATGTAGACTCCTGCAAGAAGAAATTCTCAACTGCTGACAACATCGTCCACCACCTCCGCCAGCACCACTCCAACTACCGCCGCATGGAACTCAAAACCTTAACGAGACTCATTCACCAACTTCTACATTCCTCTTCTCCCCGACAACATGGAGATGAAGAAGAGGATGGGCATGGTATTTCTAATCCTAGTCAATCTCGTAGAAAAAGGAAGCAAATTGACGAAAGCGAAAAGAAATTACTGCAAATTGAAACTGAGTATTCAAAAAGGATTCATCAGAATCGATCGTCAACCTCATCATCTGAATCAGACTCAGAGTCACTGCCTTCTTCTTCGGCTGTTTCGACTTCGGAGGGTGAAGTTTATGGAGAGAAAGTGGAGCCGGAGTTTGATTTGATGCAATCAATGTTGCGGGAGAGTTATGCTGCCGAATCAAAAGAGAAAGAGAAAGAGAAGGAGAAGAATATCGAAGTAGAGGTTGCTAGTAATACCAAAACCAAAAATAAGATTGACATTATAAATTCATTCAAAGGTGAAGAAGAAGCCAGTAGATTAGGGGCTGATGTGAGAAAGGAATGGAAAGGAAAAGGGCAGGTTTCCGATTCTGCTAGTGTGGAGTTGAGGGGGAAAGATGGGCCGAGGTTTAGGGATTTGGGAGGAATGCGGTTAGTGTTGGAGGAATTGGAGATGGAGGTCTTTTTACCGCTCTATCACCCACATGTGCCACAGCGGCTTGGAGTGAACCCGATAGGTGGGATTTTACTCCATGGGCCGCCTGGCTGTGGCAAGACCAAACTGGCTCATGCAATTGCCAATGAGACTGGAGTTTCCTTTTACAAGATTTCAGCAACTGAGGTCGTATCTGGGGTCTCAGGTATTTTTTTTGAAAATAATTATCTTTCTATTATTATTAGAGGAATTGTGTGCCGTTTCTTTCTTGATTGTTATGTGCAGTTATTATTCATTTTGTGTGTGCCAACAAGTTGGTGACAATGTTGTTATTAGTAGTAGGGTATGCTTAATGGAAAGGCAAGTTTTCTGCTGATTAGGGTTGGTATAGACAGGGCTAGAGGTCACATTGATTAAAATCTTTTGGACCTAGCAATTGTTTGTTATTTGTGTTTTGAGTTGATTTGGAGCAACTCACTTCTGCATTATCTACCTTTGTCTTGCATTGGTCAATAAGGTGCTTAAACTGTTTTTATACTTTCTGAATTCAGAAAAGTTAATGCCTGAGAGTTTGTAGATTTTATTGATTATCATCCTCTTTCTTAGAATATGCATTTTTCCAGAACTTATATTCCTTTAACTTTTTGTTGCAGAAGATATAGAAAAAATGCAGATTATTGACCAAAATTTGGTTGTTCTGAATTTTTTTTGTTTTATTTTTAATTTTTTTAATCTTTCACATCCTTTCATGGCCGAATGAAAGCTTTTTGTGAAACTGTTATTATTTTTGTTTTTGATTTTTGTATTTCCTTTACAATGGCATAAAATTTTCCAGGTGCATCAGAGGAAAATATTCGAGAGCTGTTCTCTAAAGCATATAGGACTGCACCATCAATTGTTTTCATCGATGAGATTGATGCAATTGCTTCAAAGAGAGAAAATCTACAGAGGGAGATGGAGCGAAGGATTGTGACGCAATTAATGACATGCATGGATGAATTTCATAGACTTGTACAAACAGCTGATGCAAATTCAGACTTTGAAAGTTCTGATAAAAAACCTGGCTATGTTCTTGTAATTGGAGCTACCAATAGGCCTGATGCCATTGACCCTGCACTAAGAAGGCCTGGAAGATTTGATCGTGAGATTAGGTTAGGTGTGCCAGATGAGAATGCTAGGGTTGAGATTCTGTCAGTCCTTACTAAAAAATGTACTCTTGAAGGTTCTCTTGATCTTTTGCAAATAGCCAGGTCTACACCAGGTTTTGTTGGAGCAGACTTAGAAGCTTTGGTTGATAAGGCTGGTAATCTCGCCATGAGAAGAGTCCTTGCCCAGAGAAAGTCTGAGCTGACCAGGGAATATTCAGACAAGGAATTCCCTAAAGAATGGTGGAAAGTACCTTGGTTGCCTGAGGAGATTGAAAAGCTTGCCATTACAATGGCTGATTTTGAGGTAACGTCGAGCATCAATAAATTTTTTGTTCTGTATGTGCACACACTTCTCTCTGTCTCTTCGCTTTTAATGACAAATCTATTTTTCAAATTCTCTTATTTTAATTCTACTAGATGTCTATGCCTATGAGTTTGTTTGTGTTTGGAGTAGAGATGATCATTGACTGGGTCAAAATGTTAATATCTGGGCCTACCAAAACATTCAGGCTGCATTCTTCACCAACCCTGTCTGTCCTATTCCCTATAACATTGTGTGGAATAAATGCTTTTATTTTGCTGGCTGACAGGATTGATTGGTGTCTTGGCCCACAGTCAAGTCTAGTTTTGACCCAAAAACTACAGAGGAAAGAAAAAGCATTATATGATGGTAAAAATGTGTGGTGCACCCAAGTTTGTGAATAAACGTAGGAAGATTAACCATGAATGTCTAAAGAGAAAGAGGCTGTGTTTAACTTAAAGAGGTTTTTTCTTAACTTAATGTTGGTTATAATAGGGATTTATAGAAGTGCTCTAGGTTAAACTAGGTATTCACAATGAATATCACTAGAAGTTTTTTTTTTTGTCAAAAAGTGCTTGGTATGAAAAATGTGAATTCATTCATAAAAAATCCATTCTAATGATGCCCTTTTTTGCCCCTCCTTCATCAAAGGAACCTCAAGAAAAATAAATGTTTAGACAATTTTTTTCTCATGTAAAATGTGTTCCCATAATGTTAGGGAAGTAAAGGGCCTTTGCTTGTGTCATGCCAATTTAGATATTTGATGCCTTTAATATGTCTTTTGCTTTATTTGAATCAATCAATTAGGAATTCCCTATATTCATTTTTGGCAGCTACTTGCGATTGTATCATGTCATTCAGGTTAGTATCAAGTGTTTTAGCTATTCGTTGAGTCCTTTCTCATATAACATCAAATACTTCTCTATGTATTTCAATATTCAAATCTAGTTAATAAATTTAACTGGTAATTCTGTGTTAAGTTATTAACTGCTGATTGATTCTTTTGTCATAATCTATTAAATTTTTTCTCATCCTAAAAATTGTAATATTCATAAATATAATTATAGAAAATATTTGTCTCTTTATTTCTTGGCTTTCTTGGAAGCATGGCAGGGCTGTTCCTCCTTTCCCCTTAAAATTTTTTAAATCCTTGCAGCAAGCAACTAAGGTGGTGCAACCCTCTTCTAGAAGAGAAGGATTTTCTACCATTCCTAATGTGAAGTGGGAAGATGTTGGTGGGCTTGAATCTATAAGGAATGAGTTTGACCTTCACATAGTTAGGCGAGTAAAATATCCCGAGGATTATCAGGTATTAAGTTTTCCCTTTGCTTCTCTTCCCATTTATTTCCTTTTTCACATTGAAAATAGCTTTCTAATCGCGAATACACTGTTTTGATTTGCTTCTGTTTGACTTTATATTAAGGATTCTGTGATTTTTGTGCCTTTACATCTGTTTATACTGTCATAGATGCTTTCACTTTTTTGGATCAGTGCTGCATAATTTTCATTTCCTTTGCATTAATATATTTATCCTTAGCTACAAGTCAACTACTGGTGATAACTCATTGTATTGATTCTGCATGAATTCTGTTAAGCCTTTCACTTTAAGGTGGTGTTATTATTAATGAATAGCTGGTTGTGTGATTAAGTTTGTAATTCTGGATTCTCTTTTTCATGTTCAGAAATTTGGAGTGAATTTAGAGACAGGAATTTTGCTTTATGGCCCGCCGGGCTGTGGTAAAACACTGATTGCCAAGGCCGTTGCTAATGAGGCTGGAGCTAATTTCATTCATATCAAGGCAAATCCTTTAGTTTCACTCATTCTGTTATTCCTATTTTCTTCTTTTTCTTGTTTATTATGGTTTGCTGCTTCTTACTTTTCGCTAGTTTTACACATATTGGTGCTTAATTGAAGTTTGAAGCCCTTATCATAATATGTTCTGTTGCTTATTAGGGTCCTGAACTACTAAATAAATATGTTGGAGAAAGTGAACTGGCAGTTCGGACATTGTTCAGTCGTGCAAGGACATGTTCACCATGTGTTCTTTTCTTTGATGAGGTGTGTACTTGTTCTTTCCTTGAGATTTATTATTTTGTTGCCATGAATCTATTGAATTTGTTGTAATGGATAACTGCCTAAGACAGATAACTGAATTATTTGGCATTTCCCTTCTTTGCAACCTTCAATAAATTTTCCAAGGATGTTAGAATTTCCAACTCACCTTGCATGTCTAATTGTCTATTATTCTCTGCTTGTGAATAATGAGTTTTTCTATTTTGTGGTGAGATCTGAATCTACTTATGTATTATACAAACTCTTAAATCAACTTGTTATTTATAGGATAAGGCAGCCAGTTGTCATCATTTCTGACCAAGGTTGTTTCCTAGCGGTGGTAGCATTTGCTGAAATTGCTGCCTTATTAACCTGAAGTAAAATGGAGTAATCTACATATTAGGGTGGAGGGATAAGGGGGGAGTTTTGGTTGGTGCAGGATCGTTTGGGTGTATGGATTAATGGAGGTTGAGCAAAGTTGTGACAGTACCTACTTTAGGGCCTCAACACAGATTTTAAACTTGTAATTTACCTGTCTTCATAAAGTTGGGGCATCGTGGATGAAGTGATCAATGCAATTGCCACAGTTCTTCTGCTGCTAACCTTAATAATATACAACCAACTCAAGGAGTAATGTGGGAACCAAATTTTAAAAAAAGTCAAATAGAAAAAACACAATATTCTTATTCAATCATCAATAATAGCCTTATTTTATGGTCTAACTCGACCAAAACCCATTACAAAAACAGTTAAATCTAATCCTAATATTAATAGGAAGTAAATATCCCAATATGATGAGAAAACTATAAATTCCAAATAGAATTCTTAGATAGCATGATTTACATGGAAAGCCCAAATAATCAAAATTATTAATTAAATAGATATAATTCCCAAAAATCTTTATTCTATCTGTGTCACTTGGGGTGGTTTCTGTTATAACATTCTAATGTCGGCAGGTGCAGAACTCTGAAATGTGAATGGCCTGCCTTTCTTTTAGATTTGGCCACCCATTTTCACTTTTCAACCCACATCCCCCATATCTCAATTACTTCCTTTAGAAATCTCTTTTCCCAATTAAAGAAACAAAGATTCTCGGAAAAGAATGGGATCTCATTATTTTTCCTAAATTAATTAGGAACAAATTCAGTGGACAAGTCAATTTAATATCTAAATTAAGAATCATACTGTATTGTGGCAATGATCATAGAAATAACCTCATCATTATGTTGGTTAATTTTCTTGGATTAGAAATCCATACTGTTTATTAGGTGTGTTGACGAAAACTTTTAACCCGATCAAACTGATGAAACAGGAAAAAAAAAAACAATTCTAATGGTTCACAAGTGTTCGGTTGGTTTTTGGTTGAGAAAATTAAATAATTGTATATGATGGTTTGGGTTCAACTATTGAAAACCTGAGCCAGCTGAATATATTTATTATTCATACTTAACTCCAATAATAATACAAAAAAAAAAAAGAATAAAAAATGTTACTTTGTTTATTCCTACCTAAATCAACTTTTACATCCTTTGACGAAACCATCGTAATAAATTCTTCTTTATGAATGCATCTAAAAATAATAATAATAATTTAGATAAGAAAAAGTTTCATGATTAACATAAAAAACTATTGATAAATGTGCACTTTATCTCAAATTAGCCTACTTTTGTTCTTAAAGATTTTTTATTTTGATAAATTAAGGCAGCCCAATGCAACTCGACTAATCCAACTAACTTGATGTTCACAGTTTCATTTTTAATTTTGTTGGTTTGAGTTTTGAAGTTCTGAAACTGATGAGTGTGGGTTTGGATTGGAGGCTAGCCTCCAACTCAGCTGACCCTACTCATATGCACAACTACTGTTTGCGTCTAGGCTATCTGTAAAATTACAAATCCAACCTTGGGGGTGGTGGTGGTGGTAATGCTATAACTGGATTCAGTGATTTGGTTTGTGGTCCCTTAAGTTCCTTGAGACAAGTTCTTTGAAAATAGTAATTCTATACTTATTTTATTATTCAGACAGTAAAAAATAACTGTTCAAATTAGTTTTATGCTAAAAAGAATTTGAAGAAAATGTCTTTTTGAGTCCATGGTAAAAGTGGAGCATTGACTACATCTTGTTACCAAATTATGATTTTAGAAAGTATGATGCTAGTGACCCCTTGATGATTTTATACATATGTATGTATTACTTGCCACCTCATAATTATGTATGTATGTATAGAGTATATGCTACTCGCATTTATATGGAAAACCAATCCTATTGCCTCCATTACCATCATAAGGAAAAGTATACAAGTGATATTGGTACTCGTAACATTTTTGTTTTGTATTTTTTTTCTCTTATGAGAATGATATTGATGCTTACATGTTATGGAAACACCAACAACATAATTTTTTCGTCTATGAACAGATATTGAGAAATTAAGTCAACCAAATGAAACTTGATATAGTGTCAGATTGTTTTGCCTATTGATAGAAATCTTCCAATTTTTTTTTTATATGTTCTCATGAATCTTATTGATAAGCATTGAAAAGGAAATTAATGAGTTGTGAAGTGCGTTAGTGGTGCAGATTTCATCTATTTAGGCTTTTATTAGATCATGAATAGCCAGGAGTCATCTTGGGTCTTTAAAATCCAATGTGCTTTGCAATGTGATACATTACTGTTTTATATAGGTGGATGCTTTGACCACAAAGCGTGGGAAAGAAGGGGGCTGGGTTGTTGAGCGGCTGTTAAACCAGGTCAGTGACATACAATAATGTTGCACTCACAAAGCATGTTTTTCATTCTTATAATACACATATTAACAGCAACTATTTTCCTGTATTCATGGAATAAATTCATTCTTGCAATTGTAGTTGCTTATTGAGTTAGATGGTGCAGATCAGCGGCCAGGTGTTTTTATCATTGGTGCCACTAACAGGTACAGCTCATTACTCTGTTTCTATCTATCTGTTTCTCTCTCTCAATCAAGCTGATTTTTCTGGTGGCAGACCAGAGGTGATGGACCCTGCTGTCTTACGGCCTGGTAGGTTTGGCAAACTTCTATATGCCCCTCTTCCTAGTTCAGATGATCGTGGATTAATCCTAAAAGCTCTTGCAAAGGGAAAACCTATTGATCCTAATGTGGATTTGAGTGCCATTGGGCAGATGGAAGCTTGTGAAAATTTAAGTGGGGCTGATCTTAAGAAGCTGGTTTGTCTATCTGCTTATCAATCTGTGTTCTATATGTTGGTGCAGGGTTGAACGAATCATGTGAAAAATTTTAGTGAGGCAGATTGGGGTTTCTATGTTTATATATATATATATATATATATATATATATATATATATATATATATATTTATGACCAATTTCATGACTATGTAACTTTTGATATGCATTTATCTGTTGGAGGTTGAGTTTTGTTAATATTTTAATTCAAACAGATGGATGAAGCTGCAATGTCAGCTCTAGTTGAGGCAAAAAGAAAGAGCTGCTCTGATGAGAGCCCATGCACAATCAAGACTACTCATTTTGAGCAAGCATTGAATAAAATTTATCCATCTGTATCAAATAAGGTATGGCCCACTCTTCTTATTGATGTCTGGTGGTTTTAGTTGACATTCCTGCAAATAATTTTTGATTGAGTGGTTTGAGGGGAGGGTTGGGGTCGGAATCATGAATTTAACATTAACCCTTAAAAAAGATGATGAAGACCATTGTTGGATTTTCCACTGACCTCTTCTCTGCTTTGTCTGTATGGAAGCAGCAAATACAGTACTACAAGATTTGGTCAGAGCGCTTCAAAACCACATGAGAGAAACAAAAACAGAAACCATAATTTTGATAAATGTCATGGTGCAATTTTATGATGCCCAACTACAATCCATAGAGGAACTTCAGTCTCAAGAGCAAGTTGTCGTGCTTGTTTCCATCGACCTGCATTTCCCACTTCGGATAAAAATTTTGTTTATCTTTTGTTGTGTTAATTAAAGAATTTTCATTTCAGGCTTTCAAATTATTGAAGAGCAAGATGCCCTCTTGTATGTATATATAATTTTTTAAATTTTTTTTTGTTGTTTTCTTACAATCAATTGGCTTTCATTTTTTGCTTCCCGGTGAATTTCATGAACCTGATTGCACTCTCAAAGGAATATTGGAATGTTGTATTTTTTGCTTTAAACTACCAAAATTGGATCCAATTACATGAAATGGTCAGTCTTTAAAAGCTTAAATTTAAAGTGCCTAAGCTTATAAATGCTAAAAATTCTCTGTTAGACGTTATTTTATTTTAATTAATGCAAAACACGTCTTTAGGCTGTTGAATTTTGCTATTTTTGTATTTTGAATCCCTATGTTTCATTTTGTGATGATTGAGCTTTTGAATTTTAGATTTTGTCAATTGAAAAATTATTTGACATTGAGCTTTTGAATTTTAGATTTTGTGTCTATTGAAAAATGATTTGACGGTTTTTAATGAATGTGTGAAGATTTTGTCTATTGAAAAATTATTTGACGATTTTTAATGAACGTGTTAATGACGGGTTTTAATGAATGTGTACTTCACGCTTGTTAAAAACGCGTTATATCCATTTTATCAGCTGAACGGGATTTTATTATTCGAGTTGGTAAATTAAAAAAAAAAATTAAAATTCATTAAAATACCCACTAAGAAAACGGTGCTGTTGATCATCAAACAAATCCAAAATATCCCGTATGTTTTTTACACCCATTATTCATAATCAAATAATCACCTCTTAAGAAGATTGGAGGTAAATTTTCCATTAAATATTTATCCAAGTGAGAAAATAGATAATGTTTCAAGCACAAACATTAAAAATTCATCACCAAACAAAGTAAAAGTTAAACAAAATATTTAAATACCGAAACTTATCACTGAACTTGTTTTCCTACACTTTCTCAGTAAACAAACACGAGTTTAATAAATTGCCATGATCAAGAAAAAAAAAAAATTCGAAGAAACCCAAATAATTTCCCCTTTCTTCAAACGAAACAAACATCAAAACGAGGATGTAAAAACTTTTAAGTTTTGTAGATTTTGAGGGACATGAGATTGCAGTGAAGAGGCGACAAGTGATTCTGGAGCACCGATACGGTTGGCAAGTCACCAAAGCTATTTCTAATCTTCAACAACGAAAATTCACAAAACCAAACCCAAGCCAATAATCAATTGAATCAAAACCAGACCCAAATGCCAACTCTTAGATGGAAATCGAACATACTTAGAAATTCCTAAAACCAACACAATATCCAAATCGTCAAAATCCACCGAAATCTCAAACGGAAAGCGAACAATGAAAATCCATGAAATCACAATATGAAAACTAGACCCAGCAAACAATTAGGTGAGTGAAACTCGGTGAGTATAGTTCACAATGAGGAACCCAGACCCATAAAGCCACAATTTGAGTACATAATTGAAACCTAGACCCATAAAACAACAATCGAGCACGAGAGGTAGAGAGCGGTGGTAAGATTGGAGAGAGTGAATCGAGCCCCTATGTTTAGATGAAACCCACTAGAATAGTGCCGTAAGGGTTCGGTTCTTCCTCAATTTTTTTTTTTTATTCTCTCGCTTTCAAAATCAATTGAAGATAGGAAGGAGTGTTTAAAGGTGTAGGAAAGGATTTAGTGGTTGAACGGCTACATTGTTAGAAAATAATGGTGGACACTTCAATTACCCTTTCTCCCTCTCTTCAATCTTCTAAATTTTCCTCGTTCCTTTTCATTTCCTAGCGAATTAAGACTTGCACGGAGTCGAAGGGCTGGTTTATTGGTGGTGGGTGGCCGGATTGGTGTTAGCGGTGGCGGATGGAGCAGCTGGGTTCTCCCTATTGCTCTCCTCTCTCTATGCTTCTCCAGTTCTCCTCTCTCCCGATCCCTTTTTTTTTTGTTAATTTTGCTAATAGTTGATTTTTGTTAAGAACAAAACGGTGTGTTTTTTGTCCTTCACTCACAAAAGCTTGCTATGGTGGCGTTAAGGGCTGAATTTGAAAATTAATGATTTTTTTTTTATATATATATTTCTAGCCAGAAAATGAATCCCAGTCATCAGATAAAAAAGACCATAACGTATTTTTAACTTGTGTGAAGTACACATTCGTTAGGGATCATTAGATAATCATTCAATTAACATGAAATAAAAAATTTGAAAGTTCAATCAGTATAAAATGAAACATAGAAGCTCAATAGATAAAAACATCAAAATTCAGGGGCTAAAAATATGTTTTGCCTTTAATTAAAAAAGAAAATGTTTTTTGGTGTTGATTAGGATAATTCATTGTATTTTTACTAATACATTATTTGAACTATTTTATATCTTATTCCTGTATGTGGATAATATTTTGAGGTAAGAATAATCCATCATAAAAATTATTATGGTATTACAATAACAATTGTCCTCTTATTATTTATTTTTCTCAAATACTGACATAATTTAACTTGTATAGCTTGTAATGATCCAATTCCAAATTCATTGTTGAGTTATGGACATTTTTATTCGGCAACCCATTTGGAGAAACGGAAGAGAGTTGTCACCCAGGTAAAACTAAGATGTCAAAAAAAGTGTTAATTCAAACTCTTAGACTATTAATACCAACAATATATAGTAATTAAACAAATTTGTTTAAATCAATCAAAATAATATGATAAATTATTAAAAATATAACCGATAAGATTGTTTTGATATATGGAGTGGAGATTTATAGAGACTTTATTTAGAAACATTAAAGTTGAAAATATTTTGGTAGTGAAAAAAAAAAAAAAAAGAAAAGGAAGGAGTAAAACTAAATTAAATATTATTTAAAGATTTTATAAATATCATATATCGTCTAAAATTATTTAGAGTAAAAATAAAAAATTCATATAATTGAATTAGTTAATTTTAAGATTAAAATTAAATTGAATTGAGTATTAAAAAAATAATCTATAATATCCAAAAAAATAAAATATAACATATTATGATAAACTATACGTAATATATCGCTGTCTATCACCATTTATAATAATTATACACAAATATTAATCATAACTAAATAAGTGAAATAAAATAAACATTAATCAAGTGAAATAAAATAAACATTAATCATAACTAAATAAGTGAAATAAACATTTCCATATAAATAAATGAACCATGATTTATAATCATGACCCAGAATAGCCTAGGTCATATAATAAAACTAATTAATACTAAACAAAAATTATAAGTAAACCAAACATATTAATTAAACCAACCATGAGATTTAAAATTTTTCTATACATAACGATTTAAAAGCAAAGAATATGACACGGTTTTTTCCGCTTCTCTAAAATGTGACAAGCATTAATTTAGGATCAGTTTCGATTCACTTTATAAATGGATTTATTTCATTTCTTTAAAATTTTGGATCAGTTTGTTCACTTCTTTTATAAATTAGTTGAATTTAAACTGAATCAAATTGAATGTTCTAACTCTAAAATAAATGATCTGTCATACTATCACTATAAATTTGTTTAACAATATAACTAAAAAGGAGCCTAGAATATATGGGAATAACAAAGTCGTGTATTTTGGGTGGAATTATTTGTGCTTGTTTGGGTGTTTATAGAGATGGCAAATATTGACTCAATTCGATGATTTAATTCTATTTAAATTTGATTCGTAATCCATTCAAGTTAGCATTTAATTTGAAAATAATCTAATCTAAATAACTTGAATCCAAATAACTCAATCTGTGGGTCAATTCATTCGATTTAATGATCCGATTCAATGATTCGATTTATAACCTAATTCATAATCTAACTCAATGATCTGAAATAAATTAATAAAAATAATTAAGTTTATTAGATAATTAATATTATAATATTTATTATTAAAATCAAAACTACTTATAACTTAGAAATTTGAATACTTAAAAATTTGATAAATTTATATGAGAGATGATGTTGAGACTCTTCTTTTGGTTTTTAGCACTCCCACTATTTCTAATATTATTTAATTTAACTATAATACCCTCGATACATTATTTAGCTAAAAACTATCATAAGGAAAAAATGTTTCATTTATATTTTCTTTTATATTTCATTATTATTATTATTATTAATATATAGAAATATTTTTTATATTTTTATATTTTACAAAAATTGTAGAAAATATCATAATAAAATATTCATTTTATATGTTATAAAATATATTTTCTTCCAAAATTTATATTTTGTTTCACTTTTTTCCCCCCAAAAAATTTATTATCAAAAAGGTTAATTAACCAAATAAAAGAAAAAATAATTAATACCTCTCAATATATTTTAAAAATAATATAGTAATCTCAAAAATATTTTTTTTGTAACAATATAATTTTTAATTATTTATTTGTTATTTTAATCGTATAATTTATTCAATTCATAAAGGACAAACATATGATTTATTAGTATTTTAGTAAAATATATATCTTTAATGAGTATAATTTAATTTTTTTTTAAATAAAATTTTTATAAAATTATAATTTAAGAATTTATTTTGTAAACTATATTTCTTATTATAAGTGAAAAAATATATATTTGCTCAAAAAATATAAAAGAAAATTATAAATTATAAATTATAAACTAAAAGAAATTTATTTCATAATAGTAAAAATGAAAAATTATATTATTATTTTTAAATAAAAATATATATTTATTAAATATATATTTATTATCATATTTTTTAAAAAATATAAATATTAATATCACTTTTATGAAAAAAAAAAGTAAATGTAATTTTTTTTTAGTACATAAGCCTTATTTTTCTTATGAAAAAATAAAAATTTTGCTTAATTTTTTTTTTTTATATATGTGTGTAAATTAAAAATAATAATGAAATATAAAAGGAAATGAAAATTAAACATTCTTTCCTTATAAGAGTTATTTGTTAAATAATGTTATAATGATATTATAGTTAAATTCAATAATAAAAAGAGTTAGTGCCAGTACAAAAATTTAAAGTGGAGTGCCAATATCCCTGCCCAATTTATATATATCTATTATCTAATAAAAATTAAACTTTAGAGTTGTTCAATTTTTTTTTTATCATATTTTAATTTAGAATATTGTTTAGAAATTTATTATGTATTAAGAAATTAACTTGGTATATATAAAATTACTTCATTGTTTTTTTTTTTACGACATTATATTTTTGTAAATCACAATTAAATATATAATTATATATAAAACTAATATGTTGATGTATTTTTATAAATTTTTTAGTTAATCTATATATAATAAACTTGATTCATATATATTTTTATATTAATTTTCAGCAATTAACTAAAGTAGCAGGTGTTGTAGTGAAACTGATTACAAAAGAGGGGAAATCGACTACATTAAAATTACCTTCTAGGGAGATTAACTGTCACGTCCCAAAAATTTAAAACGCGATGTTCCTAAAATACGGGTAAACTTAAAGTTATCAGAAATCCGTAGAACCCTTAAGCATGTCAATCATTAATCATTTAAACTTAAAACTATTTATTAATGTTCAAATTATTTTAATAAGTAATAATCTTGCAGAAATTTTGACAAAGTCTCCTTTATATTTTTATAATAATTCCTAACATGAATAGTACCTGACTTTATGTCTAGGACATTAGCACCTTCCTAGCAAGGATCTCGGTAAAAAGTATTCATTGTGTACAATGCTAATGGTACTTACTTACTACCCCATCGGTTGGGTAGTTCTGTTATGTCATGTTATCAGAAATTTAGCAAGTTAGAGTACAATACTTATAATCACATAGTTTGATTTTCATGTAGGAAATATAAAATAATAGTCATTAGTTAACAAAAAAAAAAAAAGTTTCGATACTAATAATAACAATAAGCAAATGGATTTAATAATTCAAGGAATGGTTACAATATGCATAATAATATGTTTATGATTCACCTTAGCCTCTAAACTCCATATTTTCAACTTCTATCTCTTTAATCCAATGATATAGTACTTATGGTCTTCTCTTCATCTTTATTAATCTTTTGATGCTACACATTCAATTAATCTCAATTTAGATACCAATTAATATGAAATTACATTAATATCACGGCCCAATTTTGGGCCGCGCGGTCTTAGGGCACGAGTAAACTTAAGGTCACCAGAAACCCGTAGAACCCATGAACAATTCAGTTATCAATCATTCAATCAATCTTAATTTATTCATCAATACTTAAATTCCATTTATTACTTATAAATTATTACAGAAATTTTGTCAAAGTTTCCTTTGTAATTTTAATGCTATTCCAGACCCAAAATCGGGTCTTTCAAAAATTATATAGCCTGCACTAAAAATTATTTTTACACTCCCAATAATTTGCCATCCTTATACCCTCAACTTCACATCTCAATAATCATACATGACACTTCTAAATCTCTTTTAAGATATATAAATATTATTTTTACATTTTCAGAATTACAGTATCTATCACTTCACTGTTATTGTCATTATCAATCATTATACATTACACATTATAATTTTTAATGCCACTGAATTGTCAATTATTTCAATATTAATACATCATTATAGTACTCAATCATTTAATTACATTTAGTACCATGGAGCTCTATGAGTTGACACTTTTGACTTTTAGAAAATAAAATTCTACCTCGATGAACTTGACATTCCAAGTCGAAAAAGAAATTGATTTGGAATCATCTTCCTCTATTTTATCCCTGTAAAAATTATAAATCACAATTTGGTGAGTATAAAATACTTAGTGAGCATGTATACATCATTAAATAGGAGATAAAAATATATAATAATAAAAGTTATCAATGGTAGTCAAGTGTCAATAAATACAATGAAGAATATCAGTATATTCAATTTATATGTCAAGGTTAATTAAATTGCACACCAAATATATTTGGGAGGTTGAAACAGGTAACAATTAAATCGATAAAAGAATGGCTATTAATGGTAAGCAATAAGATATAAGCTTGGAATCAATGAACAGGTAAACAACACTCGTATCATGTAGATAAGATAGATAAAGGGCCATAAAACACGTAGACTATGTGTAATCACACAGTCAATCATATATCAATCTCATATCATTTACGTAAGGCGGGCCATACCTCGCGGCTAGGATAAGTCCCTTCCTAGTTAGGGTATCAGTAAACAATGTGCACATTGCTGACAGTTAGTACCCACTATCCTGTCGGAGAGGCAGCTCTGTCAAATCCACATGTAAAATAGGTCAATAGAAAACACTAACAATATCAAGTATTCATTAGGAACATTATAGTACACTGGCTTTCGACTAATAAAAATGGGTTTACTTATCAATCAATGTCAATACATTTCATGAATCATGTATCGTTTTCTTTACTTGATACAAAGGTAACAATTAACAATAAATATCATGGAATGTGGCTAAACATTTGGTGTGCATACTTTTAGAAGTAATTCGGGTACATAGTCAATAAAATACAATAGGCATTTCAATATCAATAACAATAAATGGATTTGGTGATTTCAATTATAAGAATGATCAAAGGATGATCAACAATAGCAATGTGGCACTTAACCAAGAAAGAAACATGTTCATTAGGTCAATAAATCAAAACATGTGTATGAATAATGATGTATACATTACTCACCTTAACTTATAACTTGTACATTTCCCTTTTCCTTTATCCTTGATTCTTTGCCTTTTCTCTTTTGGTACCCATCACGTCTCTTATTCATTCTCAACTCTACATATCCAATTAATTTTTATTTAGATATTATTTAACATAAACTTACATTACTTATACTTATATTAAAGTAAATTCCTCAAATTTTCAAGTTACTAGGATTTTTTTGTGCAAAATTCTTTACTAGCAGCCTGTGTTCTATTACCCATACCTCTTTCTACAATTATCCAATTGCTTCAATTCTTATTCCTAATTAAACTTAACATATAAAGTTATCCAAATTTGACATTAAAATTATTACTACATAATTTATGGTGTTAATTTAAACTTAGGCCTATAATCAGCCCTACTACCCTGCATTTTGCCTACTATCTTATTCTGGCAGATTCTATTCTTTTACTAATAACTCAATAAATACTTAACAAATTACTGTAATTCCTTTTACTATTGAAAATAGACACATAAAATTATAACATATCCTAATTTCAGAATGTTTGGTTTACTGAACAATTATTAGTGAATTTTGAAAATTAAATTACTGTCCTGAAATCTCTATCCGGACATACTTAGTTTTCATGCCTATAATTAATTCCGTACTCATTCAATTACAAAACTATTTTATAGTCATTTATATCACACATAAATGATCATCTTTATTGTTTAACATTTTCTCTAATTCAGAATTTAAGGTCCTCATATCTACAGAATCTTATAACCTCTATTCTGTTAAATAGTCAATCCGGGCATATTACACTTATGACCTGATATCTCATAAACCACAAATCCAATTGAAATTTTTTTTTTATATAACTATATATAAGACATAAATGAACATTTTTCATGTGAAAACTTCTTCTAATTCTATCTCTATCATTATATACAATAAAAATACAGTAGTATTTTTTCATACCCCTAATTCCAGGTCAGTCAAAGTTTTTACTCAATAACTATTTCCTCACTTCGAATTTCACAAATTATTTTTATATAAATATAATTAACACATTCATATACAACTTTTATGTTTTAACTATCTTCAAATTCAGTCATTAAAATTTCAGAATATCAACCATAAATTACTGCCTTAAAACAGAATTCAGAAACTATATAAATCCTAACTTATTCTTTACATTTTTAACTTAATTACCTTAATTATTTGCCAAATAAAATCTTAGAATTCTTAAATACAATTAAAAAAGATAAGTTTAAAATCATTATCTCAAATCAAAATACTTGAATCCCACCTCTTTTTGCTCTACCAAAAGCTTGAATACTATTTTTCTATCCTATTTTCTTCATAAAATAACTTCCATCTTCACTTCTCTAGCTATTTTTGGTTGAATTCTTTGGAAAGGTTGGAAGGCTTATTTTTGGTTGTTTTTCTTCCCTTTGGTTCGGTTCTCCTCTCCAAAAAAATGGCAGCTAACATATTCTTCTCATCTTTTATATACACTAAAAGCCAACAAAAAAAATTGAAGATAAAAACAAATTGAAATTTCTAGATTTTAAGCTTACTTGTCAACTTTCCCATTAATTGATAAAAAAATGTCACATCCCAATTTCAGAAAATGTGACGGTTTTAGAGTATGAGAAAGGCATAAGGCCACCTAAACCTGTAAAACCCTATTATGTATTTTTACAGAAAATTCGCCATAACTTCCCTGCTTCTACAATCTATCCCAGGATTCAAGTCCCTTTCTTCATATTCAACAATAACACAACCTGCACAAATCAACACTTCTATTCCCTTATTCATCTCATACTACAGCATGCATATCACATTTAATACCTTTTCCCCAATTCAATATTTTATATCTCATTTACACAACTTCATTTTTTTTTTTATATTATCTTACTAAATCCTTCATTGCAAAACTATGGAACTACTAAAGAAAAATTCATAATTATAAAATAAAGAGTCTTTACATAGATACAAAAAATTTCACTCCGGAGAAAGAGGGAAGAAGTGGAATCGCCTCTATCTACCTTGCTCCTAAAAAATATAAATCCACGAGAGTCAGATACGAATATCTCAGTGAGTAACAACATATTACCACACTTGTGGCTAGGTATTCAATGTTGTTTATAAGAAAGATAATGGTTCAATATATATGTATACAATAATGAATATCAACTATTAATAAGAGGAATCATAGCCATTGTAAAGAACATCGTCAAATGAAATTTAAAGGTATATCAATGAATTGGTTATCAACAATTGGTTATAACAAATGCTATACAATTTAATAATAATGAGAATACCAATATATTTCATTATGTTGATAGATAATCAATATACCAAAAACTCAGCAGAGGCTATATCTTGGTAACATGCCTACATGGTAGTCATACGGTTGGCTAGAGCCTTACCCCTCTCTAGCTAGGGTCAATCAAAAAGTACAATGTGTACAAAGTCTCGATGTATTATCATAGCCCCATCGAGAGGGATATCTGTCATGTACATACTATACATTAATAGGGTTGATTACATAATGACCTAAGGTCTATTATGCATTTATCAATAACATTAGCAATACTCATATCAATAATGTAACAATAATTAAGTAATTATATGAAAGATATCAATTAGGTTTTCGACAAAAGATAATAAGTCAAGTCATTCCAATGGCTATAATCCGAATTAATTAATACCAAAGATGCATTCAGAAGCAAAGTGAAATTATACATCTGTTTTACTAGAATAGGTTAACAATTTGATATCATATATATATCCATATTTGGCTATTCAAGAAATATGAGATTCAATAGATTATTCAATTATATGCAACGACAAATCCAATGAAAACATGCTTGAATGGAAACAAAATTCAAGCAAAATGAACAATGTGTATTGGTCAATATTTATTAACTTACAAGGTGGTTTCAATAATTAGAATTGGGAACAATTATAAATGAAGTAATATATATAGTTACTCATCTTACAAACCAAAACACCCAAAATAAGCTCCCTTCTTAAGCTTCCTTTTCTTTTCCTCTCGAAGCTATAATATAATTTAAATACAATTTAGGTTCAATCCAATGTTGAATTATACAAATTCTAAAGTAACTTTGAAAAACCCCTTAATTATCAAAATTCCAGGTTTTGGCAATCCTGGTTCGTTTACTAATATCTCCCACTACACTTATCCAATTATTTCAATTATTTTTCCTAATTAAACTAAACATCTCAGGTTATAACATATATAAAATTGAGGCCATTTCGGTTACTACACAATTTATGGTAAATTTCTAAACTAGGGCCTACAACTCTACAACCAGCCAGCAACTTTCACCCGAATAGTCTTCACTCTTTCACTTATAACTCAGTATGTAAGTGACCAATTCCTATTATGTTTTCAGATATTTTTAGCTAAGACATAAAGGAACATTTTTTATGTTCCGAGTTTCCCATGAATCAGATCTTAAGGTCCTATAAAATATAAAATTCAGTTGGGTATCTCAGTGGAAACCTTAACTCGATCCAGTCCTAATCAGGGCTTTGTATCTCACCACACAGTACGAATTTGGCAAAACTTACTTCTATTCATATAATCTAGACACATGTAGATACAATGTTTATGTTTTATGATTTCTGAATTAAGAGCACGAAATTGAAGGTTCAATATTCTGCTCACAACTAGGAATTTCGAAAATTTTGAAATTTCAGAATTTCCCCCCAACACACAACTTCACACAATAAGCCTCAATTTCATTTCTAACCACTAATTACTTATATATAACCTCATATAAGGTTTCATACACTATCAATTTAATTTATGTTACACTAATTCAAAAATGGAAATTTTTACCTAAACCAAACCCTAACTCAATCTTCCCATCTAACATGTTTCTTCCAATTCTAACTCCATAGAAATACTACTCAACCTCCATTCTTTTATTTACAACAAAAAAAATCAAACTTTAGAGTAAGGTGAAGAAATTACCTCTTGAGATCCTTAGCTCCAAATACTTGATCCAAGCCCAAATAATTTAATTAGAAATAATGGGAATGATTATTTGTGAAGGATGGAAGGTAGGATCATGGATTTTAGGTATAGTGTGAAGAAAATTTTCCTTTGAAGCTCTAACAATAGTGGTCGGCCATAGTGGATTCAAAACGGAGAAGATGACTTCATTTTGTGCTAAGGGTTATATCTATATAGGTTTAAAATTACCCATATTTACCATTTTGTCATTTTTCAATTTAATTTCTATCTCATTTTACCTTTAATTCTTTAAATACTTTTCTATATTTAATTTCTCCCCCATATATTTTTTAATATAATCTTTGTAATGTTTATTTTAATATTCATTAAGGTCACTTTGTCAAAAGAGCTACAATTATTTAATTAAAAATCGAGTTCTATGCGATGCTTACAATTAAACTTATTTAGAGCTTCTAACTTGAATTAAATTTTTTTTTTCATTACCTATTTCATTCAATTAAATTCTCAATATTTCTTTTTAATTTTCCTTTTACACTTGGGTGAATTATTACACATAGCGTTCTTATAAGAGCCCAAATATTTTGTTAAAGACTAATTATATTGATTTCAATTTGACAAAAAAAAAAAAAACGTCATCCACATTTTAATTAGAGAATTTACAGAAGAGAAAAATATAATATTTCTAATCTAATTTCATAATTGATTAGATAAAAATTAAATCCAAGATTATTGATGAATTAACCATTATCATTAAGTATGTTTAAACACTATATATATAATGTTAGGATTTCAAATGTATGAAATCACACATTAAAAATAAATGAAATTAGTGAGAGATATATAAATGGGAATAACTCATAAATCGATTATCTTAAGATTTTGGGTTGGAGTATGATGTAAAGCCCATAAGTATATTTCTCATCAAAACCATTATGAAAATCTCCCAAATTAAATGGACTTTTCGATCAATAGTAACTCCCTATGATATCCTAACCAGTAGAGTATAAAAACTCTTTATTGTAAATACTTGAAGTTTTCGCTTAAGGGGAGCCGTAATCTAATGTGAAAAGTTCACATTTGAGAGGAGATTGCTAAGTCTTAAGGTTTTAGGTTACAAAAAATTTACACTTGATGGGAGATTGTTAAACCTTAAGATTTTGAATTGGAATATGATATTAAATTCATGAGTGTGTCTTTCATCAAAATTCATTATGAAAATCTTCCAAATTAAATGGACTCCTTTTAAGATGTTGTGGTGGCCATTCACCACTTTGTAGCATATGGTAGTTATTTTTTTTTTTGTTTCAAAATAAAAGATATAGGTAAAATATGTCTTTCTCAATCACTCTCTCTTTTATGTGGAGCTATTCCAAGTCCAATATGATGAAGAAACTCAATATTCTCGTTCACATGATCTCTAAATTAAGTTTCATTTATTTTTATTTTGATATATACTTTTAATTTGGTATTTTTCTTTTTCTTTTTTTTAAAAAAATCAATTGTTGCATTCTAATCACATATAAAAGATAATAAAATATATCTACACTTGACTGAAGAAAGAGTTTTCAGGGTTATTTATTATTTTAATTTTTCATCATAGCTAGGTATAAAAGAAATTAATACAGACTTAATTATTATAGTATTATAATTAGGTAAAGTATATATATAAAAAAATACTCTATCATTGTAATACCTGAGTAATTTATTGATTGATTGATTATTATTGTTTGTGAGTAATCTGTTTAGTATTTAGAAAAATTTTAGAAATTTGTTTGATATGATTTTGTGAAGTCAGATTGTGATTTTCGCAGAATAGGTGAATATATATAAGTTTTAGATTTACTTTACTCTAAGTTTGATGGGCAGTAGGTATGTATGTTATTTGAGAATTTTGTATTTGAGAGGAATTACGCTTCCTCGGTCAGAGCATGTATAATTTGTTGTGTGAGGCTGTAAGTCTGAGTATATTATTTTCGTGTTGATATGTTAGTGGCTGAGCGAGTTAAGCATAAGTATGAGGGAAATATTTCTGTATTTGTTTTATAGTCAGTAGTAGAATTAAGGAGATTGAAAATTATAGCGGGTTTGCGAGATCAGGTAGTGCGAGTTGGCAAGGAGGATTCCCAGTTCGGCAGAGCAGGTAGTGTGAGGTGGCATTTGGCTAAGCGAATGCGAGGTAGCATTTGGCGAAGTGGGAATTCAGCGAAGTGGCCTTTGCCGAGGTGGATTTGGCGAA
>CANXYC011890927.1:0-10219 GCA_948193065.1 Aleurites moluccanus
ATTAACTTTTAATCGCTTTCTTTTAATTACTTTACTTGCTTATGATTATATTGTTCATATATTTGATTACTTGTTCATGTATCTTATATGTCATTCTTTAATTGTTCATGAAAATCATTTTAAATCAAGGTTAAAATTGAATGCCAAGTTCAACCGAAAACCTAGTCCCCGAATCCTCTTTGGTTTCAAGGATTAGTGCACTTTTTCCTTTGGGATAAAATTGGAGTCAAAATGGGTTTTTACCTTAAATTTTCCCAACAAAAATAACTTAAGGTGGCAACTTCAATCAAAATCATTTTAAAATAATAAAAGGCGCTAAGCTCGTCTCCTCCGTGAGAAATTGCCCTTATATGAGCGCCCCGATGCCCTCCTTTCCTCTCGAAAGAGGGTGGGCCCGGACGTGACGGAGCTCGGGCGAGGCCTCACACTCCTATTTCCAAATATAACACTTTGGTAAGACATGAAAACATTATAAAACACATTTTTCACATCAAAAGACATCAAGAATACACAATATACACCACAGACGTCACATTAGACAATTATCACTTTTTCCAATCCTTTATGCATCAAACACATTTCTATCACCACATTTGACTTACATTTCATATATTCCTCACTATTATACAAAGTTAAGAACTCATACACACCTAGTTCAATATTCCATATCATACATACACTTAATTACAAGTTTACCTTCCAAGTACTTATATCAAACACCATTTCCATATCTAAACTTCTACATTTACATTATATACACCATTAATCCATATTCAAACCCTTCCTTCCTAATTGCTTCAACCTAACACATTGAACTTATAATCTTAATATGGTTCGGCCTAAATGGAAGTTCTTCCAATCCTTCATTTTTCAACACTAATAATTCAAACAACACAAATACACATTAAATGAATAGCATTCAAGCATTCCAACCTATTAAACACCAAAGCATCAATTCATTTCTTAAGCACCACATATTCGGCAAACTTGGAAAACCAACCAACTGGATTTCTTTTCATCAAATGGCTACTAATTCATTACAAATACATCAAATACAACACATTTGAACCAAAATTCTATCAAAATAACACATTTGAATCTTACCTTTTCCAAGTTAGGGTTTCCTTCCAACATTTGAGTTTTGTTTCAACCTAAACACATAGTTGATACTAATTACTATCAAGGAACATCCTAAGATCAAAATTAAACCAAAAGAATGGTAAAATCACTTGCTTCTTCAATAGTTATTTGAAATCTTCCAAGCTTTGATTTATTAACTTTTCTTGATTTTTCTTTGATTCTAAGGTTATAATTGTGTTTAGAATGTTGGAATTAGCTAGTTTGAATCAAGAAATGAAATAAAACAACTTAGTTTGATGAAGAATAATGGTGGGCAAAACTTGCTAAGGAAGGAGAGAGAAAAGCTTGTATGAAAATTGCTAAAAAAGAAGAAGATGTGGGAAAAATCCACCTAAATATCAAGTATATAATCCTATACATTGATCATAATCTCTTGGGGTTGAAGCACATAGGATGAATCTAGAACATACTTTTGTAGCATAGAAATGTGAAACACCGGATGTACGTGACCCATATTAGGTGGAAGTGCTAGTCTGTATGATACATTACTAACCCGATCCAAAATCTCAAAGGGTCCAATATACCTTGATGACAATTTGCCTTTCTTTCCAAATCTCATCACTCCTTTTATGGGAGAGATCTTCAGAAATATATGGTCACCCACTATAAACTGTACATCTTTTCTTTTTGGATCCGCATAACTCTTTTGTCTTCTAAAAGAAGTCTTTATCCTTTCCTGTATAATAGGAACTGTCTCCATTGTTTCTCTGATCAGATATGGCCCCTCTAACTACTTTTCACCTGGTTCTACCTAACATATAGGTGATATGCATTTCCTGCCAAAGCCTCATATGGTGCCATCCCAATGGTAGAGTGGTAGCTATTTTTGTAGGTAAACTCTATCAGTGGTAGAAAGAGATCCCAACTGCCCTTTAAATCCAACACATATAACCTCAACATGTCCTCCAATGTCTAAATAGTTCTTTCTGACTATCCATTTGTCTGAGGATGAAATGTTATGCTGAAATGCAATGAAGTACCAATGCCTCCTGGAATTTCTGCCAAAACCTAAAGGTAAACTAAATACCTCTATCAGATATAATTATTGATGGTACCCCCATATAACCATACAATTTTATCCATATAAAGTTGTGTGTACTGTGTAGCTGTATAAGTTGTCTTTACCTCTAAGAAGTGAGTTGATTTGGTCAATCTATCCACAATCACCCATACTGAATCATACCCCTTCTGTGATCTTGGCAATCCTACCATAAAATCCATCGTTACTTGTTTCCTTTTTTCACTCTGGCAGCTGGATCTTTTGAAGCAAACCTGAGGGTTTCTAATGATCAAATTTCACCTGCTGAGAGGCTAAACACTTGGAGACAAACTTTGCTACATCACCCTTCATGTTTGGCCACCAATAATATTCCTTCAAATCATGATACATCTTTGTTACCCCAGATGAACTGTGTAAGGAGAGTAGTGAATTTCTTTCATAATCTATTCTTTGTACCCCTTAACATCTGGAACACATAATCGCCTTTTACTTTTTTACACATCTCCTTCAACAGAAAAGTCAGGAGCTTTACCATCTCGAACCAAGTCTCTGATCTTAACATACTGTGGATCTTCATTCTAGGAACCCTTTATGTCATCCATAAGCAATAATTTCACTTGGAACTGTGCTATCAATACTGTTTCCTACCCTATGATTCCAAATCCAAAATTAAGCACTTAGCCATTAACTCCCACAGTTCTCGTACCAATGGTCTTTCTGAAGCAGTCACATGTGATAAACTTCCCATTGACTTCCTACTAAGAGCATCTTCCACCATATTTGCTTTTCTAGGATGATACAGAATCTGGCAGTCATAATCCTTCAGTAATTCGACCTATCTCCTTTGCCTCAAATTCAATTCTTTTTGCTGCAAGATTTATTGAAGACTTTTATGATCAGTATAAATTTCACATCTCACCCCATACAAATAATGTCTCCATATCTTTAGAGTAAAGATTGCTGCTGCCATTTTCAAATTATGTGTGGGGAAATTCAACTCATGTTTCTTCAACTGGCGGGAAGCATAAGCAATTACCTTCCTGTCCTGCATCAAAACACTACCCAAACCAATACTCAAAGCATCACAATATATAGCAAAACCGCCTGCCTCGGAAGGAAGAGTTAATATTGGTGCAGTGGTTAAACAAGTCTTAAGAGTCTAGAAACTCTTTCCACACTCCTTACTCCGCTGAAACTTCACCTGTTTTCGAGTCAACTTTGTCATTGGTGCAATTATCTTGGAAAAGCTTTTGACAAACCTTTGGTAATACCCTGCCATACCAAGGAAACTCCGTATCTCAGTGACTGTAGTGGGATATAGCCAATTAGCAACTGCTTGAACTTTCTGTGGATCTACCTTTATACCATCTTTGCTAACAACATGCCCCAGAAATACTACCTCCATCAACCAGAACTCACATTTTGAGAACTTTGTATACAACTGATGATCTTATAATTTCTGCAATGTAACTCTGAGATGCTCCTCGTGTTCCTCTCTACTTTTGGAGTACACCAAGATATCATCAATGAAGACAATTATAAATTTATCAAGAAATGGTCTGAACACCTGATTCATCATATCCATAAATGCTACTGGAGCATTTGTTAATCCAAATGGTAGCACTAAAAACTCATAGTGCCCATACCGAGTTCTGAAAGCTGTCTTTGAAATGTGCTCACCTTTAATCCGCAATTGATGGTACCCAGACCTCAAATCTATCTTGAAGAAGAAACAAGCCCCTTGTAACTGATCAAACAAATTATCAATCCTCGGCAAAGGATACTTATTCTTCCCCGTCACCTTATTCAATTGTCGGTAATCAATACACATCCGTAGTGACCCATCCTTCTTCTTTACAAACAATATTGGTGCTCCCTAAGGAGAACTACTGGGTCGAACAAAGCTTTTGTCGCACAATTCCTTTAACTGCTTTTTCAACTCCTTTAACTCTGGTGATGCCATCAGATACGATGGAATGGATATAGGATTAGTACCAGGATATACTTCAATCTCAAACTCAATCTCCCTCTTTGGTGGCAATCCTGGAAGATCATCTGGAAATACATCTGAAAATTCTTTCACTATAAGACTCTGCTCTACTTCTCTAGATTCCCCTGTAATGTCAACCATTGATGCTAAATAAACAATACATCCCTTATTCATCAACCTCCTTGCTTGTACTGCAGGTACTAACCCTGATATGTGTTTGTTAGCCTCCCCTTGAAAAATGAACTTTTCCTGTCCATCGGGTCAAAACTTTATCCTTTTCATTACACAATCAATTGAAGCTTTTTGAATAATCAACCAATCCATACCAAGGATAATATCAAACTCTAATATAGGCAACTCAATCAATTCTGTAGGCAAAGATCTATCACAAATTCTCATATCACAAATATCATATTTGTATCCTACAATAATCTTATCTCCCATCGGTGTGGCTATCTCAAAGGGAACATGCAAAGGTTTTCGACCAACCCCAATTTTATGGAAAAGACAGGTGACACAAAAGAATGGGTTGCACCTGAATCAAATAACACATAAGTCATTATATTATGTATTTAAATCATACCTACAACTGTCTCATGAGATCCCTGGGCCTGTTGCTAGGTAACTGCTAAAACACATCCCTGGCCCCTACCAATTGCTGACTGTCTTGCTGGTCTACCTCTGCCTGCACTCTCTTTACCCACTGCACTGATGGTTGGGATGACCCGGCCTTTGAAGGCTGTGAAACTCTGGGTAAAGGGCAATCTCTGTAAAAATGCCAAAACTGTCCACATCTGAGGCATGCTCCTGACCTAATATGACATGCCCCTGAATGTCTCCTCCCGCAAAAAGCACATGTGGGCACTGTTGTTGTCATATGAACTGGTCTACTAAGGCCTCGAAAGTAACTAGGAATAAGAGGCCTCATACTAATACCTCTACCAAAATCTTGTCTCTGACTGGGAGGTGGTAAAGACTGCACTGGCCTAAGAAAAGGTGTAGCTGCAAAAGTCTAGGATGTCCCCTCTCTAGTTCTACGATACTCTCCTCCTATTCCTTTCTTCCTCTGCTCCCTATCGGATCTTTCCTCCTTATATTTAGCCTCCATCTACGATCCTTTATCAATGGCACGACTGAGGGAAGTAAACTCCATAGCTAATAGGATGTTATACAAAGATGCATGTAATCCTCTCCTGAATTGCCTAATCAAATCTTCTTTTGTAGGAGCAATGTTCCTCGCATACTTACTCAACCTTCTAAACTCTCTAGCATATTCTAAAACATATAGGCTCCCCTGTCGTAATTGCTCAAACTTCACAATCATGCTTTCTCGTAAGCCCTCTGTCTAAAACTCATCCATCATTCTCTATTTAAACTCTCCCCAAGTCATAGGATCATCACTGTGAATATTATCTTGAATATGCTCTCTAAACCATATAGCAACATCTACCTCCAGTAATAATCCCACTAACTCTATAATCCTAGCATCAGAACAAGGTAGCATTCGAACCATCCTATCAACCTTATCAATAAAATTACTGGGGTCAGTACCATACTCCCCTGCAAAAGTAGGTAGCCACAATCTCATAAACCCTCCAATAGTTACACCACCCTCTGGGATAATTCTGTATGCCTTGACTCCCTGTAATAATATTGGTTCCCTCTGGGGTGTTGTTGGTATCACAGGCTGTATTGGAGGTGGAGGTGGCTGCTGTCCTATCTCATCTCTTGCATCTCCTGTCTCCAGGGTGCATCACCCATCAAATTAGACTCAATACATCTCTGTGACCGAAGTGGTTCAGAATGAGTCCTTCATATAACAGATGCATTAGAAGCAACCTTTGCTTCCTCACTAGATTCATGAAACTCACCCTCATCAATAGGTCTAACATGCCTATTTGCCCTTTCTAACATCTTAGCACACTATTACAAATCAAAACAAAATAATCCAGCAGGTAAAATAATGTTTATATCATAGGTATGCATAATTTCAGATAATGAAGAAGATTGTTACTTTGACGATATAATAAAATCGTAGATTCCATGGTACTTCTATTGCTACTAATATGCAAACACTACATATTATAATAAACCTTTAGCTCTAATACCACCTTTGTCACGACCCAACTTGGGAGCCACGATGGTCCTAGGGTACGGGTGTTGCCTAAGCTACAAGTACTATGAAGAACCCAATTATCTGTATGATATGGCAAGCAATTCATATGATTAACTCAAGTATAGCTTAATATTTCTACTGAAATTTTGACAGCATCTCCTCTAATATATGACTATACCCTGCTGTAGAAAATACAAACAACACTCCCAATATGACTTTATTATCAATATCCATCTCAACCTCCAATATCAATTCAACATATATATATATATATATATATATCAAACTATACACATCCATAGCAAAATTTATATGCAAAACTAAAAGAAATACAAGCACACATATGTATACCTCTACTTAGGTTATAGTGCCATGGAATCTCTAATAATGTACAAATATTTACATATACTGTTTAAGACCCGAGTATTACATGTTACAAGTAGCAAAATTCCAAAGCGAGGATAGAAAGTGCCAATGGAATTTGAGTCTCACTGTGGTCCTGAAAAATAATGACAACTACGGGGGTGAGTATAAAAATACTCAGTGAATCCATATATATAAAAATGCAGTAAATGTTCATAATACCATAATTGCTCACAAATGACCTGTAGAAATATAAGATGACAAATAAAAGGATGAAACAGGTTTCCATATAAATATCCAGTGTATGAGTCAACTCTCATATGATATAACAGGATTGCATCCAATGAAAAGTGCAATCACACTATAATAGCACAATCATGCATAATCCAATGTACGTAAGGGAGATCACTCCTTACGGCTAGAGAATATGACAACCCTCCCTAGCAAGGGTCCAATGAATACCAGTGTGCACACGGTCGATGGAATTACCCTCTACACCATCGAGGTAGCCCTGTTATAATACTATATGGGTGTGTCTCTATAAAACAATAAATGTAGAATAAATTTAACTCATATAGAGGTGGAACAATCCAGTATATATCCATAATGAATAATAGAACAAGTTTAGCTCAAGTCATAAAAATGGTCGGTGGGGCCCAATTCCGCTGCCGCAATTGGCACTCGCCATTATGCAAGCTTATGGTATCATTTTAGGCTAACCTCAATCAAACCATTGGATGAAAAGACCAAGAATTGAATTGTTAGTAAGCTAGGTTTTATAATTTTTACCATAAGCTCAATATATAGGATTATGCCATTTGATTTTTAGTTGTATTTTTCCCACCTCTTCATCATTCTTAGCCAAAATCACCAACGAAACTTTTCTCTTTCTTCCTCACAAGTTTCGGCCACCATTGATGAACATCAAAGCAAGTTGTTTTCTTTCATTTTTTGATTAAAACTTGTTAATTCCATCATTCTAAACACAAATCTATCCTTAGATTCAAAGGAAAATCAAGAAAAGTTGATAAATCAAAGCTTTGAAGTTTTCGAAGAACTATTGGAAAAGTAAGTGATTTTTCCATTCTGTTGGTTTAATTATGTTCTTAAGATGTTCTTTTATGTTAATTGATGACAAAAATGTGTTTAGGTTGGATGAAGTTCAAAGGTTGGAAAAGAAAACACTAATAGGAAAAGGTATGAATCAAAAGTGTGATTTTGATAGAATTTTTGTTCAAATGAGTAATATTTGATGTGTATGTAATGAATTGGTGATTATTTGATGGAAAGAAATCCATTTGAATGGAGTACTAGGTTGGCCGAAACTTGAGGTGCTTGGAAATGGAATTGTGTTTTCATGTTTAATAGGTTTAAATGATGGAATGTTATACATTTGGTGTATATGAATGTTGTTTAATTGATTGGTGTTGAAAAATGAATGAATGGAATGAATTCTAACTAGGTTAAACTATATTGAGTTTATAGGTTTAATGTGTTTGGTTGAAGCAATTAGGAAGCAAAGGTTTGAATATGGTTTAATGGAGTATATAATGCAAATGTATGAATTTAGATATGGAAATGGTGATTGATATAAGTACTTGGAAAGTAAACTTGAAATTTGGTGTATGTTTGGTATGTATATAAGTTCTTAATATGGCGTAATAGTGATGAATATGTGAAATGTAAGTCAAATGTGGTGATAGAATGTGTTTAATGCATGAAGGATTGGAAATAGTGTAAATTGTGCAATGTGAGGTTTATAGTGCATATTGAGTATGCCTGATGTCTGTTGATGTGAATGGTATGTTTTGTGATGATTTTACATCATACCGGAGTGTTCTATATGGAAATAGGTAAACCGTCGAGTACTCCAGCTTCGAGTGTCGAGCGGTGGGCCGATTAGGGCCTCGAACAGTGTTTTGGGGGAACAAAGTGGACAAATTGCATTAAAGGTGAGTCTATATGTATAATCATGCATGATTTGCATCATATATCATATGAAATGTCATTTGGATTAATAAACCAGAGTTTGATTTTTAAAAACACCAACAATGCATTTTGACCCGTAAACAAGCCCACCGAAATGACCTAAATTGACCTAAACTTTGTCTATCTATAAAATGAATCCTGAAAAGCCAATTAAGCCACCACTTGGCCCATTCTTCTAGTTTTTTAAAATGGTACCTCATGGTCCACCTAAATCCATTGATAGCATAGTTAACTAGAAACTACTCAAAAATCCCAAAACAGACCCGTAATGGCGAGTGTCAGTTGCGGCAGCGCAACTGGGCCCCGCCGACCATTTTTTTTACTTGACTCAAATTTGTTTTATTATTCATTATGGATATATTATGATTGTTCCATAGATATAAGAGTTATATTTATGCTATTTATATTGTTATATGGAGACACACCCATATGGTATTATAACAGGGCTACCTCGATGGTGTAGCGGGTAATTCCATCGAATGTGTGCACACTGATATACATTTGACCCTTGATAGGGAGTGGTGTCATATTCTCTAGCAGTAAGGGCTGATCACTCTTACGTATGGTATATTGATAGATTAAGCACAATTGTGCTGAAGTACTGAATTTAGTGCAATTGCACTTTTCACTTGACCAAATCCTGTTATATCACATGTGTGTTGACTCATACACTGGATACCTATATGGATACTTATATGGATAGTTGTTTCACCCTTTACTTGTTATCCTATATTGATTCTACAGGTCATTTGAAAGCAATCATGGTATTATGAACATCTACTGTATTTTTATATATATAGATTCACTGAGTATTTTTATACTCATCCCCTTAGTGGTTTATATTTTTCAGGACTGCAGTGAGGCTCGAATTCCATTGGTACCTTCTATCCTCGCCTTGGAATTTTGATACTTGTAAGATGTAATATTCCAGTCTCAAAAGTATATGTAAATATTTGTACAGTAAAAGAAATTCCATGGTACTGTAACTTAAATAGGGACATATATATGTGTTATTGTGTTTCTATAGTTTTGCATATAAAGTATGAATTGGACGTATATATGTAACACCTCAGCCTAAACTTGACCTAAACCTTAAAAGGGGGAACTTAGGGGGAAATTTTTTATTTCTTTTTAACTTGTTAATATTATGTGTTTATGCATGAAATTGATAGATATGCATGTTATATGAAGTGATTTTATGCATAGAAGTGGTTTAAGGTTGTTAGGACAAAATCGAGTAATTTTGAGTTTTTGGTGAACTGGGGGAAAAATGGTCATTTCACACCTCCTTCAAATTTTTATGGAATTAACACTATATTTGAAGGTAGAAAAGAATTTAAGGACATGAAAATGATATTATTAAGTTTATTTGAATTATTGTTGGAGAATTAAACCAGGTTGAAAATAAATCCCGGCAAGCTGCTCGATTGAGGTGCTTCATTTGAACTAAGGCTATTTTGGTCTTTTCCTTCGGAATATAGACTTATATGGTGTATGCAACCTTATGGTATCATTTTAGGCTTGATTAAATCTAACCATTGGATGAAAAGATGAAGAAATGGATGGTTGGATGGCTAGGTTTCACCAAATGTACCATAAACCTAAAGCATAGGATTATTCC
>CANXYC011891182.1:0-11049 GCA_948193065.1 Aleurites moluccanus
TTTCATTAAGTGCTGATGAAATTAATATGTGAAATATAAAATCAATATGGATTTGATTTAATCTTGCAAAATGATCAATAGTTCTAGTAATCAATAACTTTTATAAAATTATTTAAATTCACATATCAAATGAATCACATATAAAAACAAAAATTAGATACCAGAAGATTCATTTGAATCCCTTGATGTGTCGGACACTTCAGTCTCTACTTTTGTTTCTGGTGAGGGTGGCTCTGTCATATCTGAGTCCTGCCAATGAGTTTGCGATTGTTGTTGGATATGTTCCACTCGCACAACCCTCATTGTTGCATTTTGTTGTTGCCTTTGATAAAGAACTTGTTCTTTGAAAGGCTCCACTTGTACAACCCTTAAGGTAGTTGATTTTTGCCTTTTAGAAGATTCATTTTTTGATTTACCTTTGCTTTGCGCATAGGTTGATCGACCACATTTCACTCCTTTCCCTTTACCAACCATATCATGTGAAATAGCATTTTAGATTAACAAAAGATCTTAAATTTAATTATTGTTTGCAAATACAACATAAATGTTAATAACTCTCAAGTCATTACAACAATGCTATAAGAATTCCTTAGTAAGCCTAAAATAAATAATCATGCAAAAAAGCTAGTTCAAATACAATGTATACCAGAAATAATGTCTAAATTCAATCAAACTAAAAATTTAAAACAAATCTTGTAATTATTTAGTGTGAAATTTTAAATAATAAACTAATCAATTATCATCATCTCCTGAATCGTCATCTGTTGAATCATCTTCTTCGTCGTTGTTGTAAACATCATCATTATCTTTCTCTGGTACTCCTGCATCATTGGATTCTTTGTCATTCAATATCTCTTTAAGACTTCCATCTATGCTTTCTTCATCAAAATCACCACGATGAAGTTCTCCAATAACATCATCATTATTATCCAATGTAATCTTATTAGATTGTGGCACCTCTTTCTGATATGCTTCATAATCATTACACGGTTGGTCATCTGTTTCCTCATCTTTGTCATCAACAATGGGCATCAAATAAAGATCTCTGATTGAAAAGCATGCGACAGAGTTTGGTTGATTGACTCCCGAAATTGGGCTTATGTCTGATATTTAGAATATGGTTTTGGGCTTAGGCTTTAAAGCTTCCCACCAAAACCCAATATTTTTGTTATTGAGTTTGATGTTTGAATAGGAGTTTTAATCTTCCGAAGTATTCCCCCATTGCTTCCAATTATTATTGGAATGTGTTATTTTTCGTTTGAATTAAATAAATAAAAAATATATAATTTATTGATAAATAAATTTTTATATTTAAAATTATGAAATTTAAAATATAAAATTTAATTAAATTTTACGATTTTATATTTGAAATAATTTTATAATTAAATTATTAAAAATTATTTTTAATAAAGAAAAAATAATTATTCTCTCAATGTTAAAAAAATATTAAAGGGAAAAGAAATGAGAATTTAAAGGAATAATTAATTTTTTATTATTTTTTCTTATCTAAACCCATATGCAAGAACATTTGGGTTACTATAAAAAAAAATTATTAAGTTGTAAAAAAAATTTCATCTTACTCGTTCAAACCTAGTATTTTATATAGAAAAATTCATCAATTCATTTAGAATTAATTTTATAATTTTATCCCTACTCATATATGGTATTTTATAATGCAAGACTCAAAGCAGCAAGTAAAATAATGATACAGATGTATAGTTTTTTTAATAAGATGACATAATCCAACTTTGATGGATGAAATATAATACATAGCTACAAGCCTACAACCATCTCAAAAAGAAAATAATAATAATAATAATAATAAGATGTTAATTTGAAGCATGGGTGAAGCTAACAACATGTAAATAATTATAAAGTTTAGAGTTGTAAATCTTGAGAATGAGCGAGGGCACTTCCAGAAATGGTGGGGGCATCAGTGGCACCTCCACTTTGATTGGGCTTAACTTGTTGGTGTCCTTGGGTGCCATAGCCTTGGTTCTTATAGTCTTCCAAATCTGTGTACCTTAAGTATGGACTGCTCTCTAGAGGCAATCCCTCTACCACTTCCTTCTTTTCCTGGTTTTCTTCTGTCTCTCTTACCATTTGCTGGCTGCTGCTCTCCATCTCTCTCTCTCTCTCTCCCTCTCTAATTTTCCTTGTGAATGAAATGAATAGATAATTAATATCTTCTTCGATTCTATCGTTCTTTATACATGCATGAAAGAAATGATGTCCAAGACTCTGCTTGATTTAAGGTAGAGCGCCCTTTGACTAAATCAATTCAACTTATTTGTCTCCTCGTACAATTTAGCCATTAGGCCTCCTCTTAATAAAAATACAAGAGATAAAAATATTAAATTTCCACGAACGAGCCCACTTTGCCACAATAGCTGGCTTCTGTGACTTGCAGATCAAAGAAAGGCACGATGAGCTTTACAGAATAGCCTAAAGCATTAGAATAGTCCAGCCCAAAATATGTGTCAAGAAACTAAATTATATTTCCAATTCGTAGCTATCCCTCTTAATATATACATTTTTCTTGTATTGATCATTAAACCTTATTATAAACTATAAATTTACTATACTATTTGAACCACATCTCATGGATTTTATTTTTTATAACTTGGATTGAAGAGTTAATTAATTAACAAATCCATCTCCTCTCTCTTTCTCTCCGCATTATTTTTTACCATTGTTATTTAAGTCCTTCATGACAATTGTCATGGATATCCCATTCATTTAAGAATTTACTCTTTAATTTCACTTAATAATAAAGTACTTATTTTAGTCTTTGATTTTTTATGTCATTAAATTTTTAAAAAATTGCCTAAAAATATAAAAAAAAAAAAATTCAACTCTAAAGACTTTTTAAAAATGAAACCAAAGTGCTTTTCAAAAAATGAAATGAAACTAAGAGAATTTTTTTTTAACTCTAAGCATCTTAACTAGTCAACCTCTTCATTAAATTTAGAAATCCTCTCAAAATCAACAATTGTAACTTTTCTCTTCCTTCTATAAAAACCCAAAATTAAAAAATAAGTCCATGGTAAACTCTAAAGGTAAATAATGTTTCCTCTTTCATTTGCTTTTTCATAAAAAAGATTAAACAAAAAAGTGCCCTTCTCATTTTATTTCACAATAGTGACAATAAAAATAAGAGTGAAAATAAAGCTAAACGTGATAGTAGATTGTTTACTCTAAAAATTACTAATATGAGAATTAATGATTAAATTAAGAGCTTAATCTTTAAATTAATTTAAAATGAGTCATTTGTTATAGTCTAATGAGAAACTAAAAATATATTACTTATGAAAAATAATAATTATTGGAGCAAAATTCAATTTAATTAATGTATAGGTATAAATACTATCAATTAATTTAAACTATGAAACTGAATCCTACAATTTCAAAGGTTTGATATGTAGGCTCTAGGCTGTGAATCAAGGTTGAGTATATAGGTATTATAAGCGTTAACTCAGGAAAAGGACAGTAACTGCTATTCAAGTTTTTGTTGACATGTGCGTAGATAGGAATAAATATTGATCCCCAAAGCTTATTTAATTTATACTAAAAAAATATAACTGTAAAGTGCAAAAGGGTAAAAGTCAGGTTTTCAATTGCTGCTACGTGGGTTGTTCAAGAAACTCTCGAGTTATTACTTATCGGACTTGGGCCCATGAACATTCTATTTCAAAGCCAGTGTCATCTTCAGGTCCACCTGAGCCCTTTTTGGGCGGTGTTAATAATGTCTCTTATAATCCTTTAATTGAATACTCAAGAAAATTGAAGGATTGTACACTTTAAATCCAGCTGGCCGAATCAAAAAGTTGTCTTGAATATTTATTTTAGACGAACTTCTCTTATATTTCATAACCTTATTTAATCTCTAATGACCGACCCTAACAATGACCATAACTTAAAACTACCAAGTTCAAAAACCCCAAAAAGTTTGTAGATGTTTCATCGATTGGTTATGCACACCACATCCTTAAACCAAATATATTAGTTTGGCCAAATATTCTAGCTCGGTATAATGCTTAATCAAGTACTTGGATTTTAAAGCCAAATGACAAGCTTATACTGAATTCATTGCTATCAAGTTGAATTCTCTACTTGACCATACATTCGACCCATTCCAACTTATCTTCATCCTCAAGTTAACTCATTTATTTTTCCTTTGGCCTAACAATAAGTTGATTACTATAAGTCATGACTTTTAATAATTTATAATCACATGCACTTGATATATGGCTTACCTTGATTACCTCCCATAGATAACCAATTTTCAATGGTTGAATGCTAGTTTTCATCAAAGGACAAAGCCATATCACATAATCGTCTTGCAAACCAATCGGCTATAGTCCCTTAAAATAGTGTTGCCCATTGACACTTGTCAAGTGTTATCTAATTTATGTAAAATTATGTCCAAGTAATAAAATCATAAAAGCTTGAATTTTAAAGCCATATGACTAAGCCACCCATTAAATTTCACAACATGAATAAGCATAAATTGCACCCCAGAAACTCCACTGAGTTTATCGACCTTCAATGCTTGCAAAATTGTGTTCAGTCCAACTCAATCCGAACTACTTCACATGTATTTCCATTGCACTTTGTGAGGTCTTGCCCGATGTGAGGCCTCGCTCGAGTGCTATAGAGATCTGGCGGTCGCCTCTCTTTTCAGGGTTTCAGTCTCACGTTGCCTAAATACCTTATCGATTGGAGGTTTTGTCTCTCAATTCACTGAAAATTTGTTTTCATCTCTGTTTTGAGTTCAATTCTATTTTGAAAATGAATTTCGGGGAGTCGTCACCTTAATTTTATTTTTGTTGGAAAACATAAGGAAAAACCAAAAAATGACTACAATTTAATTTTGCACAATGGATAAAATCACTAGACCTTATAATGGATCTAAGTTTGGGGACTAAGTTTTCTATTTAAGAAATTCTAACTTGGCTTTAAAATTGATTCTGACTTAAAATGACTATTTCATGAGCAGTTTAATATGCATGGCAGTTATACGGATGCTAAAGCAGTAAATAAATCGAAAAGCATAAAGAAATTCAATAATTACAGTGATAATAATTAAGGATATTAACTCTAACTCTTATGGGTTCTAAGTTAATCATAAATTTCTCAAAATAAATGAATTGAAAGCAATAAATGGGAAATAATAGTTTAGGGTTTTGGATTTAAAGCTCGATTGAAGAGCATGCCTACGTATCTCATTTGAATGGGAATCAAAATCTACATAGTTTGCCCTTTTTGCGAAGGGTTTGGGTGCCAAGGGCTGCTTGGACTTTGATTTGATTTGATTTGAGGTCACAGGTCTGATTTGGACTGATTTGAGGTCACATGTATAATTTGGACTGATTTGAGGTCACATATCTGATTTGGATTGATTTCGGGTCAAAAGTCTGATTTGGACTGATTTCATATTTGGTTTGGGATATCAGGTCGAATATGAAATAACATATTTGATTTTGTAGAAGTTTGATTATACCTTCCCTTGGTGCTTGCAAGTTGGTGGTGGTTGGAGTACTTTGTTGGACCGGAGTTCCATTTTTCGGTGTCGATAAAATGGAATCAAGTCAATTGATCGGTTATTTGTTCTTGCTAAATTAGTCTAAGAAAAAATAATTTAGGGAACTATTGACCAACTTCAATTCTTCAAACTCCTCAAAATTTAAGGAAGACTTGAGGAGCGGATTTTAGACCTAAGGAAAGCAAAATCATTTGGGACTTGAGAAAATCACTTTGTGGGAGAGAAGAGAGAACTGCTTAAAGGAAAATCCGACTCAAGAATGTTGGTTTGTCTGAAAATGGAGGGGTGAAAGGGTGTATATAGGAATTTTGTAGGGCATTTTTGTCATTTTTGCTATCCAAATCTGGCAGATCTGTCGCCGTGGCTGACGGATGTTGCCAGACTCATCGGCGGTAAAAAGCATTAAAGTGGACGGTTGAAGAGTAAGGGTTGGTAGCTGCCCCCTTGTGCGTCGTGGATGCTGTCACTATGTCTGGCGGCATGTGGTGGATGTCGTCATTGTGTCTAGCGGCTGACACCGAACACATTGGCGGCTGACACCAGACACACTGGTGGTAGCCACCTTACGCTGCGCTAGGTCTTCAATCGCGCTTCCGGTTTTCATCCATTTGTCCATTTTTCAAGCCTCCAATGGTTCAATTAGGTCCGATGTGAATCCATCTTAGGTCCAGGGGTGCAAAATTTGGTGTTCACAGCTATTCCCATCAGATTTGGTGGTTTTGACCAACAAATCGAATGGTAGTGAACCAGAGTACTTTCATCTATTTGAAGCTGAAGGAGTGCACATGGGCACTGTCTGAGGTTGTTTGTTGCCTTAAGAGTCTATTTTGTTGCATTTGGGTTGATATCTAATTTTTTTGCTCTTTTTTAGTTTTTGATATTTTCTACATAACATAAGTAATCTAGGTCAGATTTAGACATGTAATAGCTAGAAAAACAAGAAAAATTCATGAGGTCATGATGGAGTTGAAGGTTTTGCAATCCGAGGTGGAATGAGCGAGATATCGTGTTTTGATGCGTTTGCGAATATCCACGGGACGAAACTGTCATTTTGAAATTTCTCAAAATCTATAAATAGGAGGCTCCCCTTTCATTTCTTCATTCCATTCCATCCTTTACTCTCTCTAGATTTCCTCTCTCTAAAATATTTCTTTTACTTTTAGTCCTAAATGGCTTCCTCTTCTAGTACAAGAGCAGCATGTATCTTGGACTGGCCAGCTGGAGGTATGCTTTCCTATTCGGTTACTTAGTTCACTTGTCTGTTTGTCTGTTATGTTAGTCTGTCTATTTGACTGTTTGTTTGAATGTTATATCTATTTTTCTGTCTGATTGTCTATTTGTCTATTATGCCAATCTGTTTGTCCGATCGTTTGACTAACTATCGGTTTGGTTATTATGTCAGTTTGTTTATCCAACTGTCTTATCAGACTGTATGTTTGTCTATTATACTAGTCTGTCTATTTGACTATTTTTCTGATTGTATGTCAGTCTGTCTGTTTGACTATCTGCTTATCTAATTATCACTCTATTTGTCTGATTGTCTGCTTACCATTTTGTTTGGTTGTTTGCTTACCAATCTAATTATCATTTTGCTTGTCTAATCATTAGTTTGTATGTCTGACAATCTATTCATTTGCATACCAGTCTATTTGTTTGATTGTCTGCTTATCAATCTACTTGTCTGATTATCAATATGCTTGTCTGATTACCAGTCTGTCTGTTTGACTATCTGATTATCACTCTGTTTTTCTGCGTGGCAGTCTATCTGTTTGACTGTTTGATTATCTTATTATCATTTTGTTTGTCTGATTGTATGATTACCATTTTGTTTGATTGATTGACACTATTTTTTTCCTTCTATAGCATGTTGATCTTAAAAACAATGGTGGTGTTCAGAATTTGTCCTTCATTCATACGACTATGGTGGAGAATGTGCGTCTGAGGGAGGCACTAGAGCCAACTGGGTTCCATTTCTTCTTGGACTATAATCTGGGTGCTGACAGTCATGGCGATTTGATGAATGCTCTTATTTAGAGGTGGTGGGGTACCACTAATACCACTTCAAAAGCATTGTTTGAACTTCTGAGTTATGTTCCCCCTACTACTAGTACCACTATTCCTTGGTCTTGGCTTCTAGACCATTTGAAGATGTGTAAAAGTTTGTCAACCATTAAGGGCAGTGTTGACACAATGACACGTTTCTCTTTGTTGTTTATCATTGTTTGAACTTTTGGACACACACGATACTTTAGACATGAACCTTCTGAAAAGCGTGGAAGATCTATCGGTCGTGGGCGAGTATGATTGGGGTGGAGCGGTCTTAAGCACTATGTATCAAGAGATGATTGTCCTCTCCCACAGTTCTTACAATTCATATTGGGGGACTTGTTTCATATAAGAGGTAAGCTTTTCTTTCTGTCATTTAGTTCAATCTGTTATTTTTTTATCATCACGTCTACTTGCTTTTGATACTTGATACTTTGACCTATTCAAACCCAGGCATATGAGTATTTTCCCTCAATTGCCCCTACTTTGAAGTCACCTGGGCTTAATTTATTTCCTGTCGGCCATTGATGGAGTAAAAAGAATTTGGCTGATACTGGGAAGTGCAACCTCCACACCTTGCGGCTTTCTTTAGCGCTCCAATGCCTACTCAAGTACTTAGTTTTTCCCTTTGATCATTTTATCGGCTTTCTCCTTGTTTTAACTTATCATAATGTGTAGGTTACATTTCAGCCTTACGGGGAAAGATTGCTCATGATGCCATCAAACCTGCTACAATGTTGAGCTTTGTCTGATCACCAGGTGCTCCTGTGATCTTTATATTTCCGGCTGTACTATCTGGGGGAGATAGTGATTGCCCAAACTATGGGTAAGAAGGTGGTTCCGGATTATCCTTTTGTGGATATGCAGCAAGGTAGGCACATTAGAGTCTTTGCGAAGTCATATAAGGGGATGTCTTGGGAGTTGTTTAACGATCCCGAGAGACCTTATACTGCCTTCTATAGGACTCGTTTAATGGGCTGAGTTGGTAAACATATGAGGAGTCCTATTGTGGCAGCTGCTGATATGATAATTGGCTCGTCTTCTATACCCCTTACTAGACAATCCTCTGGGTTTTATCTGACCCGAGCTTTATTGCTTTTTTTGGGTTTCCTGAATTAGGTGTTGATCCTATGCCACCTACTGGTTTTGAACCAAATGTTGAGGCTAGACCATCTTCAAATGATTCCCTTTGGAGATGCCAATATTATGTGTCAGGAGAGATTTCATATGCTAGTCGAGATGGCAAGACTCACATCCACTAGGTCTCGGACAGGTCTCACCTTTGATTGTTATCTCTTCCTCTGTATCTAGCAATAATTGATCGTTGCTCCATTTGTGTGCATGTACCTTTGGTGGCGATTTATTCAGCAACTATTTTATGATATATGTCTGTTTTTTTATTGTAGCCTCCTGAGGACTGGATCCATCATACCTATGAGATGTCCCTGAGGATAGAGCTTAACTTGAGCAATCTATTGACCCATCTTGATTTTATAGGTGGTAGTTCTCAACCGGAGGATACCCAATAGCGTCGCCACTGCGGTTGTTAGCTCTGATTACTATTTTTTGCTTTTTATTTTCTTCTTCTTTTTGTGAGGCCTCACTCGAGCAGGTTCGCGGTCAATCCGGTGGTCGTCCCTCTCTTTAAAAGGGTTTTGGTCTCACGTTGCTGGAATACCTAGATGAAATGGATTATCAACTGGTTCAATCCAGCAGTTGCCCCTCTTTTTAAGGGGTGAAAGTCTTTAACATGATTTGGAATAAAAAGTTTAGGTTGACTTTCAACTGGTTCAAGGTACAACCTGGACTTTATTAGGATAACATCCATGCTTTATACTTTATGAATGAATGGTTAAAATTGGTTCATGGTCATGGCTTGAATTATTTAGGGTGTACATAATCTAAAGTTTGAGTTCTAGATTCATTACATAAAGGTAGGTGGCTTGGATTAAGGGTACTCGTCACACTAGGGCAGTGATATAGCTAATCACATTTGAGTCAAAGAGCCTCGTGTGGGTCCAATTGTACTACTGCCTATTACACTTCAAAAAGTTTGAAGATTTGTCACGGGGTGGATGCTTTTGCTATCCCCTAACATGCTTAAAGAGAGTTGCCAGGTCAATACTACTTGCTATCCGAAGTTTTTGATTCGTAACTGGTTATATAAAGTGAAGTATGAAAATCAATAGTTAAATAAAAATCTAAAATAAAAGTTACTTTAAAAGAGTAATTAGTTTCTTTCAAACCAATTAGTAGTCCTCTTGACTTTTTTTTTTTTTTTTTAATTTGTCTCCAGTGGAGTCACTAACTTTGAGGCCTCGTCCAAGCACCGAGATACTTATTCGGCGGTGGTTTTCCACATATTAAAGGCAGTTTTTACCTTACATTTTCAAATTATCTCTTTAACTTTTTATTTTGAAAACTTGTAGAGTCACCACCTTAATTTTTAAGAGAAATGAAAGGAAAACCCGATTTGACTCTAAAATATAAGCCATGGATAAAATCACTAGACCTTCGAACCAGGACTGAGCTCGGGGACTATGTTTTTTATTTTAAGTAACTCTCATTTTGGCTTTCCATTTAACAATCGATTTATGAAAACTAGATTTTATGAACAAGTATAAGAATGACAATTATACAATGTATGAATAAAGCATAATAAAACATATAACATAACAATAAAGTAAATAACAAAAAGTAAGGGAGGTTTAATTACATCAAAAACTCAAAAATAGAGAATGTTAACTCTAGCCCTCAATAGGAATTCTAGGTTAACCACATATTCCTCAAAATAATATCAAAACAAATTAAGAAAAATGAAGTTTTTTGGTGTTTTTAGATTTGATGTTATGAAAAAGCTTGCCTGTGTATCCATTTGAATAGGAATCAAAACCCACGCAGCTCTCCCTTCTTGCGAAAAGGGTTGGTCTAATTTTTGGAAAAGTTTGATTTTATCATATTTTAGTTATTTTAATTGATACTTTACCAATTAATTTTACTTTGCGGGAGACGCATTCTTAGGGTTCTATAATATCCTAAGTGAAACCCTAACCCTAGAACCTTGAACCCTAGTTGGAAACCTTAACCCCAGTGCCTTAACCCTAGGGGGAGTTAGGGGTATTTGTATGAGTTGGTTTCCTTATGTGTTTTATGAATTATTTCATGTGTTCAAGTGCTATGGATTGCCTTACATAATATATGATTTACTTGATGTAATTATATGTGATTGATAAATATTGTGTTATATAACTTAAAGTGTGTGTTCTATGTATAAATTATTGTAAATTAATTATTTGGGGAAAATGAATCGAGGGTAGATAAAATAGAATAATTTAATTAGGTTAGAAAAAAAATATAGGACTTGATTGTATAGAAAGTGAAGGAGAGGGAGTAAATTGGAAGATTGTAGGACTTTGATGCAAAAGGAATTGATGGAGAGGGATTTAATGGAAATTTGA
>CANXYC011891609.1:0-13483 GCA_948193065.1 Aleurites moluccanus
TATTTTTGATGTATTATATTTTTATTGTTAAATTATTTATTTTAGAAAGTTTAGTTAAAATTAATAATTTACACACATAATATTAAATTTGTTAGTGTTGTTATTTTTTTTATCAATTTGTAAATTAATTATTTATAATAATATTTTATTAGATTTAGACTCTTTAATTTTTCAACTCCTCAAATATTTTTCATTTAACTGCACAATCAGCTACATTATTTTTTTTTATTTTGTGATTGATTATTGTTTAAACTTTTTAATATTAACTTAGAAATATTAAAAAGTTATTTTCATTTTATTAATATTGTTTTGCATAACATTTTAAGTTAATATTTAGAATATTTTAATTAAATATGAAACATTTTAAAAAATTGGAGGCCTGCACTTTAAAATTAATTTAATAAAAAATTAAAAAAATATTAATTTAAAAAAAATAAAAATAAAAATAAAAATATAGCTCAGTCCTTGGATGCGCTGCGTCAGACAGCGCGGACATTGGATGTGCTGTGTCAGACAGAGCGGGTATTGGATGCGCTGCGTCAGACAGCGCGGATCTTGGATGCGCTGAATCAGACAGTACGGGTCCCGAATGCGCGATTGATATAAATAGGTAATAATAATAGATTTTGTTATAAAATGATAATTTTTATTTTTTTTAGTTATTTTTAAGAAAAAACCTCTAAATATTGAGTAATATCATTACTAAAAAGTTAAAATGAGTCTATTAGGTGATAATTTTTACTATATATTAATCTCTTATATTTTTTATTATCAATCAATATGAAATTATTTTCATTTAATTGTCACTTGAGATAACACCGAACTCGCTGAAATTGAATATTCAAATTGAAAAATCAATAAATCGGATCAAACCTGCTTTGATATCATATTAAATTTTAAATTTTTATATGAATGAAGAGTATTAAACATATAAATACACACAACACATAAATATATTGAATTTATCATGACTAAAATAACTAGAACTAACCAATTAGATAATAATCTCTCATCATATATTAAATAATTATATTTTTTTATTCTAATGAATGTGAAATTATCCTATTAGATATAATGAAAACTGAAAAGCAACAAAATGATCTCCCTTGTTCCATAAGTTTTCTAGGGTAGCTAACGTCAAATCATCACAAGAAGAAGACATTAGTAAGTGATGCATATTGATATAACGTGTAAATAAGAATATAACACATTTATGTTCATTGAATTTATAAAAAAAAAAATTAGACTCCATCAGAAATAAAATATCAAAAATAAAATAAGGATAAAATTTTATTAATAATAAAATATTTTTAAACTATCATATAATAAGTTTATTTATAAGGTATCAACTTTTAATTAGGAAGTTAAATAAGAATTTTAATTATTCTAAAATTACTTAAAAAATAAGAACAATAAATATATTTTAATTAAAAAATTAGATAAATAAAATAAATTTAATCTAATTAAAAAATTAAATAAATATAATGAAAATATTTATAAAAATAAATAATTGTCACTACATCACATATATACACGTCATGAAATGAAATCAATTCAACATGAATGAAGTGGAAATATACTTCGATTTTACCATAGTAATTTCTATTTCTCTGTTGAGAAGCAATGTCACTGATTTTTTTTTTTTCTTTTTAAAAAGACTGTTTAGGAGTAACTTCACTATAATTCTTAAAAGGAGAATGTAGAGAAGGTGCATAGAAGCTGACTAATTGACTTGACTAACTGAAGTAAAAAGGAAAAGTGTGGCAATTAAGGAGCGAGGAGAAACATACTTAATCACCAAGAAGGTTTCTAATTGGCCAATCTGTCAAATATGATCTTGCAAGTTTCAAATTACTTGTCATAATGATAGAAAACAAATTATGGGAATTAAAATTTGAAATTGGAATCAGTGGTTTGAAAATTTCTAAGCCATAACCTTGTGGTGGAAACTGATATGAATATTCCGTATGATTGGAAAGAAGTTTCATATTGTTAATGTGGGAAGCTAGTCCCACAAGGATTAATATAACAAAATTCTCTCAGAGCTCTGAATTATTGATTGCCAGATTGATCGATATCTTGGGCTGAGATCCTTAACCAAATAAGGAAGCATTCTTTTAACCTTCATTTTCTAGTGAAACAAATTATTGTAAATTGATATTTTTCTTTGCAGATGAAAGAAAATAAGAGTAAAGGGAAAAAGAAAAATAATTCATAACTTATTCTGTACTGTGAATCTTGTTAAATGTACCAAAGTTTCAATTGATCTTTATTTTTTCTAAAGTTAAAAAAATAATCATAATCATGAAAGAGTTAATTTTTTTTTTAAATAAGGATTAATTTAATCTTAAAATTAATTTTGGACTATCAATTGAACACAATTAAAAAAAATTAGAAAGCAGTTTCACTTTGATCCAATAAGATTCATATACATCAAGTTTTGAATTATTCTTCTTTTTATCTCCGTTCTTCTTTTCTTTCATCCCAAAAGAAACTAAAATTTTTCTGTTAAAAATGAAAACCTTCTGAACCTTGTTTGCTGAAGGTGAGTTCATATCTTTAGAATCTCTGAAAGGTAGCCATGGTTAGAAGAGAATGGATATCCTACTATGGATCTTCCCCAGCAAAACAAAGGTCTTCCTGTTGGAAATTGGCGTTAAATTTTATTATCCTGCTTGTCTTGCCTATGTAATTATTCTTTAATTGCATTGATGTTACGTACTTGAGTTACTTTAGATATGTTGAGAAAAGTATCTCACATCAAATAGTGATAAAATAAATAAATAACATAAGTGAGTGAATGTTGGATTTAACAAAAGTCAATTGGTTTTGTGCAAATGGGATCCAACACTTGCCTATTTATTAGTCCACTTATGTATAGTCTCATGAACTTTAATATGATATCAGAATTTTATATCCAAACGGACTAGATCTTTATGTCCAATTGGCTTGTTGATGTTGGACTTAGCAAAAACTAATTAGTTTGCCAATTGGTTTTGTGCAAGTGGGTTTCAATACTTACCCATTTATAAGTTCACTTATGTATGAGCCCATGAACTTTAATAAAATAGATTCATGGTATTTTTTTTTTTTTTTTTGCAAAATTCAGTCTTATACAAAAGATTACCTATGCATTAAGACCGTACGTATAACCATTTTCCGTCTTATTAAAAATGTACATATGCATTATTTATATAACCTTATGCATCTTTACTTGTTTCCTTCTTTAATTTTAGTGTGTTTTCTTTTCCTTGAAGAAGAAATTGACACGGAAACTTTCTTATGCAGTTATGGTTGCTCCTTGTGATTTTTGGGATCATTCTGCTGATGGTCATTATAATTGTGGTGGCTTGAGCTGCATATTTGTTATAATCTGAGTTTGATATCAAGGCAAGAGTCTTCTTCTTTTCTATACTCCTCGGTGGCAGGGGCGGAGGAGATTCAGATGCATCCCTTGAAATAAAAATAAAATAAATAGTCTATTATTTTACTATAAAGTATCAAGTAATTTGGTGATTAGTCATTTGTGAAGAAAGTTGGGAGGTGTGAGTTTCGAACTCATACCTCTCCCCAACTTTTTTTTTTTTTTTTCTAATCTAACTCATGTGTACAGCTATTCTTATTTTTTTTATTCTTCTTTTTTTATTGTCCTTTTCTTATTTTAGTTCTTTTCTGTCATTTTCTTATTCTATTTCTCAGCTCTCTCTTTCCTTTTCTTCTTGCTCTTATTTTTCTAGAATTCTATTATTTTATATTAGTCTTATTCTTTATTGCTCTTGAATTTTAAAGCTTACTGCTCTTGAATTTTGAAGGAGTGTATCTAGGCTAATCCAAATTTTATTATTATTTTTAAAAAAAACACAAGATTTAATTTTATTATTTACAATGCTATGAAATTTTTAATTTTTAATTTTTCTTTGTCTTGAAAATGATATAATTGTTATTTGAACAATTAGTTTTATAAAAGATATTTGATATTATGGTTGGCTTTATTTATATTGCGATTATTAAATAATCACATTATATTAAGTTATTATTTAAAATTTTTTTGAAATTTATTATTTTTCTTGATAAAATAATTTTAGCTATTTATATTATCAACCCTTGAAAAAATTTTCTGAAACCGCCACTACTTGGTGGTGTTATTTGGCATGAACTCCTGCGTGACACAAGAAAAGATGGATTAACCCAAGCTAGCTAGATGCCATACAGCACAAAACCAGTAAGCAATCCACGATTTTGAATGAGATAGTAATCAATTTACAGTTTTCAATTCCTCTCATATTGTTGTTTTTTTACAAATCATCATCAGTAAGAATTTTCCCTTCTATATAGGGGAGGAGTAAGGAGGTAATAGTTTTTTTTTTTAATGTTAAAAAAAAAGAGAATCTATTTTAAATTTCTTATTAAAAATAATATATATTTAATATTAAATTATATTTTGATGTGTAAAGAGGTAATAGTTAAGAGAAGTATATGTAAAATTCTGATAGGTGGATAGGGACCCACTAACTTAATTATTCTCTAGATTCTAGACTATTCCGGACAACCTCTCAAACACCTGACGATTCTTTCGTAATGGCCAATTGGATTAACAAGCAGACTTAATCACTGTCTCCACTGCCTCTTGAAGGGCTGTTACACGTACCGGATTGCCTTGGCCGCCAAGTTTATTTATTTTTTCTAATTTTAATTTTTTAAATTTGGTGTTTTGGGATATTCTAATTCTATTTTTTAAACATAGAGGACAAACTCTTTTCTCATGTGTATAATAATATACTAATTCTAACATGGATCACTCTTTCCCTTTGTATTCTTGCTGTTTTGCAAGGATTGAAAGGTGACTCAGCGAATTTTGATGGAGAATTAAAGGTGTAGAAGACATCCCCCTGCTTTTTTCTGAAGCTAATAATAATAATTTTATTATTACATACTTGATAGTTGATACTCCAGTCCTTCAGGAATTAATTAATTAACAAGAGACATTTGGAAAACATGTTTGGTTACAAGTAGAGAAATCCCGAAGATTATTATCGTAAAGAAAGGTCTTGCTCAATATTTGTATGCGAATCTAGTGCAAAGTTAAGGCTGTAGCTCTGTTCATGACCGCCATAGAATGATCCCATATATGGTAGTGGATCAATATCTATCTAAACAAAATTCAGAAAAAAATACTTAATTAATTAAGCATCAGTACTGGATGAAAAATGAAAATGAAACTCTTATTCTTTGCTTAGTAATTTCTTGATTTTCACAAGTCATCACAAATTGATTTGTTTCACCTTCATAATCAAATTGATTTTCACAAGTGACTTTCCAGTATCCAGCTTTTGTTGTGATCTAACGAAAGGGAATCTTATAGGTGCTTTCTTTTCTCTACTTTCTACACAAGTTATTTGGGCCCACCAACTTCCATCGCAAGTCGAGAACATCCAACAATTACCCATCAGTGTTTATGATATGAATATCTCTGTTGGATTTCTGTAACTGTAGCAAATATTAATTTTGAGGCTAAATTAAACTTAACATTTAGTTCAAATTCTTATTCAAATATAATGTTAATTTTTCGAATAATTAAGGTTAATAGAAATTACACAATTTTAACATTTTTATATAATATTTATATTAAAAATATCTACACAAATTAAATGTTACATTGAATCACGTGCACTGAAATTAACAAAATTGTATGTTATATACAATACATAATAGTTTTATTTTTTCATAATTCTTATAAAATTAATGATAACTCTCCATAAATTATACTTAATTTAAATTTTAAACTTAACCAACCATAACCTAAAATCATGAAGGTGTACCCATTGGTTGGTGTATGGTGAGGTGAGGAGATATACATATTGTTCATTATGTGCCAAAATTTTCCATTAAATTTTACCAATTACATAAAAAATGGGCTTTTGTTTGGGAATAAGTAGAGTGATTAATAATGCATAGTGAGAGAGAATATAGCTAGAGGTGTTTGTTCCATTAATTAGTTTTGACTTCTTATATAAACAAAGTTGAATGCCTTCAATATTTTGATTAGTTCCTGAATTGGCATGTAGCTGTTTGTTCATTAGCACTGCTTGTCTGCTACCATATTGACACATTCACATATATATAGCAAAAAGAAAAAAATGTATAGAAAATTCAATTCAATATCTTCATAACACAGAATATAGCTACGAGGTGCAACATTAATCTCACAAACTATATATTACAGGTCCATAGACCATTACATGATAGACTTTTAGATCAAGTAAAATAACAAGAAGTTAAAAACAACAAGAAACTAGATAGAAATACAACACACCTGATGTGTGGCCGTGAAACATCATAGACACACAATCTTATTATACTAGGTAATACCATGATTTTAATGCATAGACACATCACTGCTATTTTTTAAAGTTTTGTTTTTATACATATATGACCTTAATCAATATTAAATAAACTCCCATTGGGAAAAATATTTAATAAACTAGTTGTAATGCACCCTCTTACTCACATGGATATGGGATTCACATGCTACAAATTCAAGTGAATCCCATATATTTATGAGTGCAAAGTGCATTACATCTCATTGCAATTGCACCTAGTGCAATGAATAATTTCCTGCCCCATGAAACCGGTGTGCTTGGGGCATGAACATGGGAGTGCCAAAATAGGAGTCTTGCTCTGCTTGCATTTGCCATTCTAATGCAGAATTAGGCTCATACCAGGTATGTAATGATTCCGGAAATGGCGGTAGTTCCGCATAATCTACCTGTAAAGAGAATTAATCATAGAAGAGTCAGCTTTATTATTTCTAGATATATATAAACACATATTAATTGATTATGCTCTAATTTTTCTTGCTATTCTACGTAAATCAGCTATTAAAGATTGCTCCCTTTTTCATACTCCAGGAGTGAATGCCAAAATTCAAGTACCAATATTAAAATATTCCCTCCCCCAATCAATCACACCAATTCTAAAAAAGGATAAAAAAAAAAAAGATTGCTCCTTTTTCACCTGCTGTGGAAGTCCAAAGTTTTCTTGATTTTCAAATCTCATAAGTTGGCTTGTATCACCACCATTATCAGAGGGTGAATAATTCATCTGATAGGGATCAGAAGTGGCCAAATTGTAGTAACCTGGCACACCAGCCTCATTGTAGTTTGGTATATTACTTTCATTCGCCGACTTATCCATTAATTTACAGAGGACAAAAGTCACCTACACAGTTTTCAATTACAAATTAAACACAAGACGTGCTCAGGAAAACAAAGAAGCATATATAAGTGATTTTTATGCAAATCAAACATGTCAGGAATGGAATTATATATAATTATCAAATACATAAAATTTCATTTTAAATTTTTAACATACACCAATAAACTAAGATTCATTAGTTCAGAAGTCATATTCGGGGTGGGGACGTTGTAAATTCCCACCTCAAATGGACCGAATTTATCAAAAAAAAATAAAAATATTCATATCAAGAGAATCTAAAATCCGAATGCATTATATGTATAATACCTGCAAGTTCGATAAATTGCAAGTGAGATTATATTCGTGCATGGTCCACCTGGTCCGTAGCCCATTTGGGGTACGACCCTCATAGTAAACCAAGTATGTTTTCGTACCAATTTCTTCCTGTCTATCCTTAATTTTACATCCTTTGCCGGTGGGATGCCAGTATCCATTTTCAGTTGTTCTGCTGTTTCGTTCACCAGGGCGACATTGGCGAAAGAAATACCACTCTCGGTCAATGGATACTACTCCTAAAAGTTCTGTACAAACCATAATAAACTCATTAATTAAATAACAAGTTAAAAAGGAAAAAAAAAAAAAGGTATCTGATAATCGAATATCTGTCTCACAATATAAAAAAAAAAAATTACATGTCCTTTAAAAATTTCTAATGTACCAAAAAACGAAAGAAAAGAATTTGTATGGTAAATATACTAACGAGGTAATTCCCATGGCTCGCAACTGTTAACATTGAGCACAGGGATTGTTAGATCGTTATTGCCAAGTATCTTTTGCATCAGAAGATTCATCAATTCCTTGTCGTTTTGGCGAGTTAATCCACTTGCCATTACTCTATATATATTTGCATCTGCAAGAATGTATTCAATTAAGGTTTTAATCAGAAGAACAATTAAGCTAATGAAGCAACAGCAAAATTTAAGAGTAGAAAAGTTAATTTTCACTCACTCAACAAAGAACAAATATTTCATTCCTCTTCCTAAAATGGGAATCAGAAGCCTCTCGAGGAGAAATTAGTTAATGTTTCATATTGCAGAAATTAAGGGGGTGTGTGTTTGTGCAATAATTCAAAGAGAAGCATGCATATTTATATCAATATATGTAATAAAGATAAAAGAAAAAGAAGAAAGATTCTGCTTCGAAGACAAGCAGTAAATTAGTCTTTCGGTCTCTGCTTCTAAGAGAAGCTTTGGGAATTTTACTTTGTGAATGTAATTATCATATCTATCATTTTATATATTTAAACTAAACAAAAAAAGAATATATATTAATTCTAGAGAGTTAAATTACTGTTATTCTCCTCATAGACGAGACAAGGTTTGCTTCTTGGGTTTAAATAAATAAAAAGTAGATTTTTAATAATATTAATTTTAAATAAAAATGAGAAGGAATATTTTTAAATAAATAAAGTAATGGATTTTTCCAATTTGATTTTTGTTAACCGAAAGGTTTTAAGTATTTTTCTCAAAATCAACATCTATTTGCCAAAATATTTCTTGCCAATTATGTCACTGATACAGTGAAGACTGAAAAGCAACAAAATGATTTCCCTTATTCCTTTAGTTTTTTATGCTTTTCTAACATCAAATCATCACAAGAAAAAGTCAAAAGAGTGGCAATTAAGGAGAAACATACTTGATGCCCAAGAAGGTTTCTAATTGGCCAATGTCGAAAAACAAATTATGCGTGGATTAAAATTTGAAAATTGGAATCAGTGGTATTGAAAATTTCCGAGTATGATTGGAAAGAAAATCTCATACCACAATAAGGATTATATCAAAAAACGCTTTCAGAACTTTGGATTATTGATGGCTAGTTTTGCACTGATCGACAGGGCTGAGATCCTTAAACAAATATGGCAGCATAATCATAATAATAATAATGAAAGAGTTCTATTTTTTTTTCCCTAAAATAAATAAGGATTAAAAAATTAATTTTGGACTCGTTGATTACAATTGAAAAAAGACTTTATGAATAAATTTACCCTAAACTTTATGTACTTTTATAATTATACACTACTTTTTTATTTTGTGTCAATTCTACTCTTATTTTAAAATTTTATTACAATTCTACTCTAAATCATAATTTAAAAAAAAAAAATTATTAATTAAAAAGTTAAAAAATTAAATTAATCCTTAAACTTATTATTAGATACTATATTATTAATTTAATTTTAAATTAAGAGTGAAGTTCAATTAACTTTTTAATTTTATAAATTTAATTAATTAAATCATTAATTTGATATTAGTAGTTCACTAAAATTTAAAAATTTCTATTAAAATAGATTAAATGATAGCATAACATAACAAGTTTTAAGATAAATTTTATTTTTTCCTTCAAATTAATCTGTAAATATTATTATTTTCAATTTAACTATAGGGTAAAATTACAATTAAGTATTCCAATTAGAGTAGAATTGACTGGAAAAAAAAGGTATAATTGCAAAAAAGCATCCAAAATATAGGATAAATTTATTTATTAAGCCTTGAAAAAATTAGAAAGCAATTTCACTTGGACACAGTAAGATTCAAGTAGACCAAGTTTCGAATTCTTTTTCTTTTTCTCTCTGCTCTTCTTTTCTTTCATCCGAAAAGAAACCAAAATTCAAAGTATTTTTCTATTAAAAATAAAAACCTTTTAAGTATCAACATTAATTTAAAATTCATTAATAAATTCACCTACCGAGATTAAATTCTCCTCCCTCATTTTCTAACCAAACTTTCATTCCCCCATATTAGGTCCAAAGTGCCAACCATAGTATGAAAAAGATAAAATGTAAATACCATTTAGACTTTTCAGTTTTTAGGTGGTCCTCTTGCATGATTGTGCATAACGGGTTATGGCGCCCTACTTCCCCACAGACATTATAAAAAGGATAAATATATTTTTCTTTTATTTTCTACCTTGACTAGGGAGTTTCTTGCCTAAGAGAAATTCCGAACCTTCCTTGCTGGAGGAAAGATCATATCTTCAGAAACTCTAAAACGTAGCCATGGTTAGAGGAGAATAAGATCCTACTATTGATCTTCCCTAGCGAAACAAAGGCGGCAACTGCTTCCCCCATGTTTCCAACAAAAGGAGACAAATGCAGCAAGCCAGCCCCTCAAAGCTGGTGCGATCAAGTATTTGCCCCCCAATGCTTGTTTGTTTATCATTAAAAGTAATCTCATTAGGAATTCCCATTCTCATCCGCTTTTATGACAAACCACTGCATCATTTATTCATTTAGGACATTCACGCATAAGAAAGCAGATACTACAGTTATCATAGTACACTTGATAAAGGCAAGAGTAAGTTTGTTAAACTTTAAAATTGTCTTGCCATCCTCCTTCGACCAAAAAGCTTTTGTCTGCTCAGCAGTGCATAACAACAACTCTGCGAGAATAAAAAATAAAAAATGCAAATTCTGAAATCAACAATATATTTCTCATATTAAATGACTCGGCAAATTCAACTCTGTCGTTGGGAAGCATATGCATTTCCAGACAATATCAGCAAAAAGATACTTGATAGAGAGAGGACTGAAAATATGTCAGATAGGTGCATATTACATTAATACGTGTCTTACTAAGTTTTTCAATGGATGGTGAAAACTGAGATGAAAATGCAGTATTTGATTTTAAATAATTTCTTTTTATATTATGAAGCAACTTTGCATGAACATAATAGATATGCATTTTGAATAGTAGAGGGCAAGACAATTTTCTTCCGTCATCCCCTCAAAGGGACAACAAAAGTGGTTTAAACACATCCTATAATAGTTATGCAAAAAAAAGTCTGATTGAGGAATAGACATCTGAAAGTATGCAAAACTTAGTTATGCCACCGGATTGTGATATGGAGAAAGAAGGGGCAGACTCCAACTTACCATCGTAAATGGTGGATTTACCTTCGATAGCAAGAAATCTACGTACAATTGATGAAAATTCAACCCCTCCTGCTCCCTGATGCAAGAAGCTCCATTTGTTCAGTAAGATGATTCATATGTTGAATATTGTCCCAGCCATTCTCTTGCCATGATTTTAACTCCTGTTCCTTGGTCATGCGGCTTTGAGGCGAGCTTGAATTAATTTCATCTGTGTCTCCTGTGAGAGAGCTTGCAGTAAGAAATTGTTCCCAGAACACATCGTTTATGCCAGGAAGCTTAGGAGTCCCATCAACCAAAATCTCAGTGTTCTCACTGGGAGAAAAAGCATGAATTTCTACTTCTACTGGCATTGCCACATCTAAGACAGATGACAGTGGATTGATGTTCTCTTCATTGCCAATCTCAGAACTCACAAAATTCACATTAGGAATTCGAATGGAGCTTTCTGACAGAATTCCATGTCTCTCAGGGGAAGTATGGATCATAGTATCTTGCCCAGAATTTTGCACTTTCATCTCAGCAACATGGACCATTTGAAGAGGGTCAGTTACTGCACAAGACGGAGATTGGACCTCAGAAATGGCATTAGATGTATGACTGACAGAAAACCCTGACTCAATGGGAAATAATGATGGCCCAGATGCGGGTGAAACATCTGAAAGCATCAATTCTGAGATCCAACTTGAAGTGCTGCTGCTGTCTAATGCACTAGAAGAAGGAAGATTTCCGATCAGGAAAGGACCAGAGCTACTTATTGATGGTTCCAGCCTAGACGATGAATTCATCTTCTGGATCTGGTGCAGCATTTCTTTTGCTGCCTCATTCATTGAAGAGTGGAATTTCACAATCTGTCCATTTGGAGAATTACTGCCAGCCTTGCCTGCCAAATTTTCTTCCTCCTGTCCAGGAAGTCTCCTCTTTTTATTGCTTCCAGAAATGCGCCTGTTGTTTTCATTCTTCTGCTGTACAAGCTGATTTAAGAAGCCTGGACTTTGCATGGCCTTTGCGAGGAAAGACATCATTTGTTGCTGTCGCTGCTCCATTACCTGAACATGTTGCGATACAGTTTGCAACTGGCTATCTGTAGCTTGCTGCTGCTGCCTCAATCTAACAAGTTCCTGCATAAGCACATTCTTGTCCCGCTTGAGTCTTTCAATTTCCTCCTCTAGTCCAAACTTCCCAACTTCTACACATGCTGCAACTTTAGAGCTCTGAAATTGAGGTGGTTGATTAACCTGTACATGATGAGGCTTTTTCCTAGATATACTCTTCAGGAGATGCTTTTGCCCCCTCAAGAACCCTTCACTTGCAAATTCAAAGCGATCTGGGTCAACCTTCCTAAAACCCTGTTCAACAAGGATGATACAGCCTTATAATCAAGATTAACAATCATTACCAAGAATATTTGGTCCAAAAATCTAGAAAGCAAGAAATGCACCAACCAGTTAAATTCTCAACACCTAATACACGTTGCATCTTTATTTCAATTTCACATGACAAATATAGTTACAAGTCAATGACTTCATCTTTAAGTACACATCAAAAGTTAATGGAGTATTCAATCATACTGCCTGACAGCAAGGGAAAAAGCCTCAACCTTATACAAATATTCTGTGCTATTCTATGCTGTGTTTCCCCTGGATTTTGACAGAAGAAACTATTGACAACAAAGCTTTATTCACAGCTGACTTTGAACACAACATTCAATTATTACAGCATTCTAAAGCAAGCTTTAATGCTTTGGTTAAACACAGTTCCATTATGGAAATTAGAAGTTAGAACATGATACTGTACATATTCAGAAATTTCATAAGAACAGAATGGCCAAAAAAAATTGCAAGGGAAAATTTTTATGTAAAATAATGTCCATCACATGAAACTGCTGACCTTCAAGTTGAATCATCAGCATACCCTATCACTGCCCCAGAATAAAGTTCAGATTCCAATTCCAAGATCCACAGTTCCAAATTCCACTTCAACAGTCAATCCAAGGCAACATGGTTTCTAACCGCCCCCACTCCTCCCCAAAATAAATAAATAAGTCAATTTATATAGTGCCCCCTACTCTCACAAGCAAGTGGGGCTCGTTCATAAATTTAGCTATAGGTCCCACCTTAATATGATAGCAATCTAAAATTGAGGGGAGAAGGGTAAGGGAGAGACAGAGATTGTACCATGCTATTATGTCTTAATTTTATTGCTAAACAAGAGAGTTTCTAATCACTAAAAGCAAAATGTGTTGCATCTATCCTCCATAATAGATGAGAGAGGGAGTAGAGGGAAGAACAGGGCGGGGGGGGGGGGGGGGGGGGGGGGGGGGGGGGGGGGGGGGGGGGGGGGGGGGGGGGGGGGGAGGTGGGG
>CANXYC011891790.1:0-20874 GCA_948193065.1 Aleurites moluccanus
TATCTCTCTCTCTAATCTCATGCCATTGGCTGTAACCATCATCATGAAATATCACATTAGAATTATATCTAAATTACATATATATATATATATATATATATATATATATATATATATATATATATATATATATATATACAGGTACATGTTCATATTCTAACTAACCCATACATATGCCATGGAGCAGCTAGATTATGAACACCAAAAAATTATAGAATTCAAAATAATTACATAGATCAATAGTACGTAGAAATCCGCTGGATGTCTGAAGATGGGATTCTACAGTCTACTCTTCCCCTAAAATGTGTAAACAAAACAAAGAGTGAGTATATAAGATACACAGTGAATGTATATTCATCACAAATCAAATAAGATGGATCAATGATACATAGTGATAAAGGAACAATGGAAACAATACAAATTATGCTGGGTTACGGAATCAATATCAAAAACTGACAAGAATATCAATGGTCATATCAATGGCATGGAATCATATGGTAAGACAGATATAGGGCCCTGAAACACGTAGACTATGTGTAATCACACAGTCGATCTCATATCAAGTAAGCATAAGACTGATCAGGTCTTATGGCCAGGAGCAATAACCCTTCCCAGCTAGGGCATCAATATCAATGTGCACATTGATGACAGTATGTACCTACTACCCTGTAAGAGCAGCAGCTCTGTCAAACCACATTTAGGTCAATATAAGAATGAAACATATCAATGGATACCATTATGCAACAATGGCATCACCAATATCAGTAATCATAATATCGCTCAATCCAAGTATCAATTCAATCAATGGCATTGCAATATATAATATACATTCAATGATATTTGGTTTGGTAAACAACAAAGGTATGGAACAAAGGTCAGCTCGGCAAAGGAAATTGGTAGGCCAATTGGCATGATAATATTGCTGGTGATGATGGCGTTCAAATGATAGGCCTATGGAAGACAAAACAATAGGCCAAAGGCAAAAACAACTAGGCATTTTGTCAAACACTTGGTGGGCAATATTGAATAGGTAAAATGGCTAGGTTTTGGTGCAAAGTTATCAAAGCCCATTCAACCAACATTCAATCCACATTGTCAAAAACACAATAGATATCAAATGTACATTAGTAAACAACAAATAAAGGATCAAATTGGCTAAGGATTTCAAAGGAAAAACAAAACAAAATCAATGCAATGAATAGTAAAGGACATTCGGCCAAAATGGAGCTTTCATAATAGGTTTCCAATTTCAATTCTAAGGCATTAGGCATGGTAAATTATGCATATAGAACTCACCTAAGGCTTCCAATTGCTTTGGAAAATTGATTTCCACCCAAAAGCTTCAAAGGAGGCAATAAGCACAATTTTGACAAACTCGATTTTCTACAACAAACAAACCATAAATTATTCATCCAAATAGCCTCCAATTAACTTATTTTAAGCTTAATTAACATTAACTAATACAAAATCAAAGGTTCAATTCATACAACTTCAACCTAGGTTTTGAAATTGGGAATTCCTATCCAAATGCATCAATTGATGCAATCTAACTTAAAACCCATCAAATTCATCATCTAATTCATCTAAAACAACCAGAAAATTAAACAAACTAATTGCTTACCTCAATTGGAGATTCTAGCCGAAATGGTGCTTCAAAAATTCCTTGGTTTCCTTTGCAATTTCAAGAAGGAAATGGCTTGGAAATGGAAGATGCAAGGTTAAATTCAAGTTTTCTATGGTTTTCTTTAAGGGAACAAGCTTGGAAAATGGAGAAAGATGAAGAAGATGGTTCGGCCAACCTAATAGAGAAAGAAGAAAATGGCAAAAGTTGACTAAGGCATTCCTTATATATTAAGCATAAATGAAAAATTATATTTTAGTCCTTAAACTTCCATGTAATTATACTTTGATCCTAACTTCTTCTATAATTTATTCTGACAATTCTGTAGAGAATTAGATTTCAAAGTGGGGATTCAAAAGGCTTATTTATATTTATATTTATTTATAAAAATAGTTTCAAAGCCATTCTAAAACTCAGACAGACCACTTTTCACTATACCCCTCAAAGTTTTATTTATTTACGATTTTGCCATCACTTACTTTTTCAGTATTCCTAAACATTTTTCACCTTTCTTTTTACCATAATTACATATGCATAGTATGGTCATTTACCCCTTGGTCAGAATCAGAAATTCATCTATTGACCGGACTGCTATTTTCTCGGCAGTGTTTTCGACACCGACGATTTCCAGAAAAGTATCTCATTTTCATTCTAACTGTGTCTCTAAAATTATTTCTAGTCATTTCAATGATTTCAAACCATAAACTGAGAACTATATCATGCATTTAAGATAAGGTTGCCTATGGTATTGCATTCTACCCCCCTTTTAATAAATTCGTCCTCGAATTTAAATTAAACACATACCTCATTGATGTAGCAGGAATGAATATTTGTCCTTCATCTCTTACTCACTCTCCCAAGTGAACTCCTCCATCGACTGATTCCTCCAGAGCACTTTCACCATTAGGATTTCTTTATTCCGCAATTTCTTGACTTTTCAATCAACTATCTCCACTGGAAGCTCCTCATATGACAAGTCCTCGTTAAACCCAACATCTTGTATCTCCAATATATGTGATGGGTCCGATACATACTTCCATAGCATAGAGCTGTGGAATACTGGATGAACATGTCTTAAATTTGGTGGAAGAGACAATCTATAGGCCACATTGCCAATCTTCTCAAGAATCTCAAATGGACCTATAAATCTTGGTGACAACTTCCCTTTATTCCCAAATCTCATGATACTACTCATTGGTGAGATCTTAAGGAAGACATGATCACCAACTGCAAAATGTACATCCTTCTGCTTCGAATCGGCATAACTCTTCTGCCTACTGAAAGCAGTCTTCATCCGATCTCTAATCATTAGCACCTTTTCCATTATTTCTTTAATCAACTCTGGCGACTCTAATTGCTTCTCCCATGGTTCCACCCAGCATACTGGAGATCTACACTTCCTACCATATAGTGTTTCATATGGAGCCATTCAAATAAAAGAATGATAACTATTATTGTAGGAGAATTCAATCAATGGCAAATATTGATCTCAGTTACCTTTAAAATCCTTAACACATAACCGAAGCATATCTTTCAAAGTTTGGATTGTCCTCTCTGACTGTCCATTGTTTTGTAGATGGAAAGCAGTATTGAACCGTAACTGAGTACTCATAGCCTTCCAAAACTTCTTCCAAAACTGAGAAGTAAACTGTGTACCTCTATCCGAGATAATCATCAATGGAACTCTATAAAGTCGCACAATTTTTTCCACATACAACTGTGCATACTGAGTTGCAGAGTAGCTGGTCTTAACTTCCAAGAAATGAGCAGACTTCGTCAATCAATCTATAATAACCCATATGGAGTCATAACCCCGTGTAGTCCTTGGTAAACCCACTATAAAATCCATAGTAACCTACTACCATTTCCACTTTGGCAACTCAATCTCCTGAAGCAATCCTGATGGCTTCTGATTCTCAAACTTAACCTGCTGACAGGCTAAGCATTTGGAGATAAACCGTGCTACATCTCCCTTAATACTAGGCCACCAATACACATCCCTCAGATTATGGTACATCTTGGTAATCCCCGGATGCATACTGTATGATGAATAGTGAGCCTCTCTCATAATTTGATATCGCAGCCCATCAATATCAGGTACACATATCTGCTTTCCACACTTCAATACATCATCCTCCACTGTAAATTCTGACATCTTGCCATTCTGTACATCTCTCTTAAGATTTAGTAGTTATGGATCCTTATTCTGTGCCATCTTAATATCATTAATCAATAGTGGCTTAACCCAAAATTGGGCTATCAGAGTCTGGTTATAATCCTGAGATCCTAAATTTAACTCCATACCTATATCTGCTAAATCCCTCGTCTCTCGGATCAAGGGTCTCCTGCCAACCATGATATGAGCTAGACTGCCCATAGACTTTTTGCTCAGTGCATCAGCCACTATATTGGCTTTACTCAGGTGATAAAGGATTTCACAGTCATAATCCTTAAGCAACTTAACCTATCTACACTGCCGGAGGTTTAGATCCTTCTGCTGAAATAAATATTGCAAACTCTTATGACCAATATATATCTCACATTTAGACCCATACAAATAATGCCTCCAAATCTTCAATGCAAACACCACAACTTCCATCTCTAAGTCATGAGTCGGATAGTTCACTTCATTCTTCTTTAATTGCTGAGAAGCATAAGCAATTATTCTCTGATTATGCATCAATACACACCCCAAAACAACTCGAAAAGTATCACATTACACAGTAAATTTCTCTCATTTTGATGGCAATGATAACACTGGAACACTCATGAGGCAAGAATTTAAAGTTTAAAAAATGCTCTCACATTCATCAGTCCACAGATATCGCCCCTATTTCCGAGTCAGCTTAGTCAATGGAGCAGCAATTCTAGAGAAATCATTCACAAATCGTCTATATTACCCTACCATACCCAAAAAACTACAAACTTCAAAAACACTGTTAGGCCGAGGCCAATTTGTAACTACTTCAATCTTCTGAGGATCTACCTTAATTCCATCTTTACAAACCCCCTGCCCAAGGAAACACACTTCGGTTAGCCAAAACTGATATTTAGATAATTTAGCGTACAACTGATGCTCTCAGAGTGTCTACAATACGATCCTCAAATGCTCTAAATGCTCATCCTCATTCCTAGAATAGATAAGAATGTCATCAATGAACACTATGATAAACTTATCCAAAAATGGCTTAAACACCCTGTTTATTAAATCCATAAATACAGTTGGTGCATTAATCAACCCGAATGGCAACACCAAGAACTCATAATGTCCATATTGAGTCTTGGAAGTAGTCTTAGGTACATCACCCTTCTTAATTTTCAACTGGTGATACCCAGATCTTAAATCAATCCTCAAAAAATGACTGGCACCCTGCAACTGATCAAACAGATCATCAATCCATGGCAACAGATATTTGTTCTTTACTGTCACCTTGTTCAGCTGTCTATAATCAATGCACATTCTCAGTGAACCATCTTTCTTCTTTACAAATAATACTAAAGCATCCCATGGAGAACTGCTCGGTCTAATAAATCTTCTATACAATAACTCCTGTAACTGTACCTTTAATTCTTTCAATTTTGCTGGTGCCATTATATAAGGAGGAATGGATATCATATTGGTGCCTGAATACACCTCAATCTCAAACTCTATCTCCCTATCTGGGGGTAATCTTGGCAATTCTTCAGGGAAGACATCAGGAAACTCTTGAACTATAGGTATTCGATCAAGCTCTATAGAAGTCTTCTGCACATCTATTACATGAGCTAGATATGCTGAACAACCTTTCCTTATCATCCTTCTGGTCTGTATAGCAGAAACAAGATTGATTGTAAATTCACGTCTATCACCCAGAAACTCAAACTCTGGCTGCCCCTCAGGCTGAAATTTAACCTTCTTCTCATAACAATCAATGACTGCACGATGTGTCGTTAGCCAATCCATGCTCAGAATCACATCTAGCTCTAACACAGACAGTTCTAACAAATCAACACTCAAAATATTGTCATCAATCTCAATCACACAATCAGGATAATAGTAATCCACTTATATACTCTCACCCATCGGTGTAGCTATCTCTAAAGGCATATTCAATAATTTTCTCTTCTTATTTAATTTAGGTGCAAATTGTGGTAAAACAAAGGTATGCGTAGCACCGGAATCAAACAAGGCATCAACAATCTCATTCTAAATCAAAATAATACCTATAACCACATTATCTGATCTCTATGCCTCCTTTGCGTTAACTGTAAAGACTCGCCCCTGACCTCTGCTTGCTGTGGCCTGGCTGTTGCTAGGAGCATGTCCTCGGTCTCTGCCTCTACCTGGAGCCTCTCTAACCATATTCTGACTCATCTGTATTGTAGGCTGAGAAACTATAGCAGATAGCTGATGTTCGCCCCACAAAGGATATCTGCTAATAAAGTGACCATGCTACCCACATTTCAGGTAGGCACCCAATTGACACCGACATTCTCCTCCATGCCTTCAACCACATAAATTACAAATAGGCACATTGGGCATCTGTGAAGCTGATCTAGAAGAACCCTAAGAATACCCAGGTGTAGACTGTACTACTGGACCCCCTACTTTGCATCCTCCTCCTCTGACTGCCAGACTAAGATCTCTGATCAATTCTAGGCACTGGTTCACTTTGTCTAGGCTGGGAGCTGCTCTCCCCCATCCTACTCTATGCTCTGGGTCCTCCTTTTCTCTTTTGATCCCTCTTAGCCCTCCCATCTTATATTTCTCCTCCATCTGATTAGCCTTATCGATAACAGTAGTCAGAGATGTAAACTCTATAGCTAATAAAGCATTATGAAGTGCAACATGTAGACCCCCTCCTAAACCTGCTGATCATATCCGCTTCAGTAGGAACAATATGAGTAAAGTACCTACTTAGCCTAATGAACTCCTTAGCATACTCATCTACTGATCTATTACCCTGCTCCAACTTCTCAAACTGAATCAGGTTACAAGTCTTCACCCCCTTAGTAATGAACTCATCTTTCAAACCTTGCCGAAACTCGACCCATGAGGATGGATGCTCACCATATAACCTGGGCTCCATCCTCCTCGAAAACCAAGTCCAAGCCTTCCTTTTTAGTAACAATCCCACCAACTCAACAGCTCTAAGCTCAGAATAAGGTAGTCTCCTAACTACCTTCTCAACCTCCTCTAGAAAATCTACTGGATCACTGCCTCTGTCGCCTCTGAACTCTGGTAGATTTAGCTTCAGAAAGCTAAACATAAATACACCACCCTCCTTAATAACTCTATGGCCTCCCTGTACAGCAGGCTCCCCAAGAACCCCTACTAGCTGCATAGGAGTCGATGCAACTGGTACTGCCTCTAGTGCCACAGGTGGGGGCACTGCTGCTGGAACTGGTGGTGGCGGTACATTCTGACATTCCCGCCTCAAATTTGCTGAATCCCTGCATAACTCCATCAATCACCTTATCAACTCAACTATCCAGAGGTCATCGCCCCTCTCTGTATCCTCTGCAGTCCATCGAGATCTATATGGACCCTCTGAAACTGAGAACTCCCTGACCAATGACTCATTAGAGGCTACCTCTGCCTCCATGGTATCTTTGTCCCTATCGTTGGACATCTCTGTATTCTATCAAAAAAATAGGAAACGTACTCAGTATATCACAGAAATGCAGAATACTAACATATAATAGACGATAACAGCAAAAGACGAAAAAGGAAATCCTATGCTTTATGGTTTACTTAATTCTACCCATTCTGTACTTATTCACTATTCCTCTGTAATTTAGGTACTATTCATCTATAACCCTAAGCTCTAATGTCTGTAACCTAGTACTCTGATACCACATCTGTCATGAACCATTTTCAGATTGCGACGGTCTTAGGATGCAGGAGATGCCAATGGCGACCGACACCCGTAGAACCCAGTATCACATATACAATCTATAACCATCAATTAATTATTCATTTTACTTAATTACCATTCATTCTGTCATTTTGTAATTCTTTCTGTAATCTAATGCAATTGGTTGTAACCATCATCATTACATATCACATTAGCTTTATATATCATTAACATCATTATATATATATATACAGATACATGTTCATATTCTAACTAACCCATACATACCCTGTGGAGCTGCTAGATTATGAACACCAAAAATTACTGAATTCAAAATAATTACATAGATCAACAGTATGCAGAAATCTGCTAGATGTCTGAAGATGGGATTCTGCAGTTTACTCTTCCCCTGAAATGGGTAAACAAAACAAAGAGTGAGTATAAAAGATACTCAGTGAATGTATATGCATCGCAAATCAAATAAGATGGATCAATGATATATAGTAATAAAGGAACAATGGAAACAATATCAATTATGCTAGGTTACAAAATCAATATCAGAAACTGATAAGAATATCAATGGCATGAAATCATATGGTAAGACAGATATAGGGCCCTAAAATATATATACTATGTGTGATCACACAGTCGATCTCATATCAAGTAAGCATAAGACTGATAAGGTCTTATGGCCAGGACCAATAACCCTTCCCAGCTAGGGCATCAATATCAATGTGCACATTGCTGACAGTATGTACCCAATACCCTGTCGGAGAGGTAGCTCTGTTAAACCACATTTAGGTCAATATAAGAATGAAACGTATCAATGGATACCATTATGCAACAATGGTATCACCAATATCAATAATCACAATATATCACAACCCGTTTCCGGGTCGCGACGGTCCTAGTTTGCCGGAGATGATAATGGCGACCAGCACCCATAGCTACCAGTCTCACATGTATAATCAATAATCATCAATTAATTATCAATTTTACTTAGTTACTATTCATTCTATCATTCTGTAATTCATTCTGTAATTTAATGCAATTAGATGTAATAGTTATTATATCATATCATATAATCATCATATAACTAAAAATATCATCTCATACATATATACATGTTCATTTCCTAGCTAACCCATACATACCCCATGGAGCAGCTAGATTATGAACATCAAAATACAAAATTCAGAAAAATATTCATCAATGACAGTAAGCAGAAATCCTTGGATGACAGACAACAGGATTTTGTAATCTACTCCTCTCCTGAAATGGGTAAACAAAGAAAAGGTGACTATATAAGATACTCAGTGAATTTATATGCATCAAAAAATACATAATAGGTAGTAATAGAACAATGGTGTCAATAGGTCAAAATAACAATATACAGAATCAGTAACAGGTTACAAAATAGTTAAAGAATATAGCATAGGCTCGATTTCATATAGAAAGACAGATAAAGGGATGGACTGTATGAAATCATAAAATCTCCAGTAGAATCGGTATGGACTATATGCGAACATACAGTCTCCAGTAGCATATCAGTATCCATGAGCATAAGACTGATCAGGTCTTATGGCGAGGACCATAAACCCTCCTAGCTAGGGCACCAATAATACAATGTGCACATTGCCGATAGTATTTTACTACTACCCTATCGGAGCGGTAGCTCTGTTAAGCCATATTAAGATCAATATAAGGAAACAATATATCAGTGGATACCATTATGCAACAATGACATCCTTCATATCAATAAGCTCAATATCAATCAATTAGTGGCATAGCAATAGATGGTATATGAACAACAACAAGTGATTTGGTAGTTAACAAGGACATGGAACAAAAGTTGGCTTGGCAAAGGAAAATGGTAGTCTAATTGGCATGACAACATCGCTGGCGACAATGGCATTCAAATGGTAGGCCTATGGAATACAAAACAACTAGGCATTTTCATAAACACATGATGGGCATACAATGGCAAGCCAATTGGTTAGGTTATGGTACAAATTTGACTCGCCCATTTGAACCAATAACAAACCACATCTCCAAAAACACAATAGGTATCAAAGAAACAAGATTAAACAATCAAATGTATCAAAATGGCTATGGAATTCAAGACAAAAATCAAGCAAAATACAAGGGCATGAATAGTAATTTCAATTCGGCCAAAGTGACACTTTCAAGGTAGGTTTCCAATTAGGCATGTTAAATAATGCATATAAGACTCACCTAAGCTTCCAAATTGCTTTGAAAAATTCAATTCCACCACAATTCACCAATGGAGCCAAATAGGGTAACCTTGCCAAATTTTGAATTCTACATCAAATTAATCACTAATTAGTTGTCTATTAACCACCAATTGCTATATTCTACATCAATTAATATAAACTAACACTAAATCATCAAACCCTTTCTTACAACTTCAATTAAGCTAGGTAATTTAGGCATTTTCAACAATTTGCATCAATTGATGCAATCTAACACCATACCCGTCTAATTCAACCTAAATATCATCTAATTAAACCATAAAAAAAATAAACTAATTGGTTACCTTGAATGGGATGAAGTGGCCGAAATATTGAAGTCTTCAATCCTTAGTTTCCTTTGCTCTTTCTTACAAATTAATGATGGAGATAGATAGAACTAGGTTAGGACTTAATTTTTCTATGAATTTTTCTAATAATTTTGGTGAAATTTGATGAAGAAATGGATGGAAATGGAAGGTAGCTTGGTTCGGCCACAATAAGAAGAAGAAGAAGATGATGAACAAAATGGCTAAGTGTTGGTATATATATTAAAATCATATGACAAGTTACCTTTTGGTCCTTAAGTTTCCAATTAATTCGGTTTGGACCACAACTTCTTCTGTAATTTATTCTGACAATTTTGCCAGGATTTGAATTCTAATGTGGGGAGTCAATAAGCTTATTTTAATTTATACTTATTTATAAAAATAGTATCAGAGTCATTATGTAACTCCGATGGATCAATTTTCACTATTCACCTTAAAGTTCCTTTTATTTATAATTTTGCCATTGGTTACTTTTTCAGTGTTCCTAAATGTTTTTCACTTCTTTCTTTTTACCAAAATTACACATGCATTATGTTGATCTTTTACCCCCTGGTCAACTTTAGAAATTCTTCTGTTGAACGGACTGCTAATTTCTCAGCAGTGTTCCCGACACCGCCGCTTTTTGAAAAAGTAACTAGTTCGCTTTCTAACTGTCTCTAAAATTATTTCCCATCATTTCAAGACTCTTGAACCATATGCTATGAACAAAATCATGCATGTGAGCTATAACTTTCTAGGGTATTACATTCTACCCCCTACAAATAAATTCATCCTCGAATTTAAATAAATACATACCTCGCTGCTGGAACAGGAATGGATATCTGCTCCTCATCTCCTGCTCACTCTCCCAAGTGCATTCCTCTATGGACTAGTTCCTCCAAAGCACTTTTACCATCGGGATATCCTTGTTACGCAACTATCTGACTTGTCGATCAACAATTTCCACTGGAAGCTCCTCATACGACAAGTCCTCACTGAGACCCACATCCTGAACCTCCAATATGTGAGATGGATCAGATACATACTTCCGCAGCATCGAGACATGAAAAATCGAATGTACGTGGCTCATACTAGGTGGAAGAGCCAATCTATAGGCCACATTATCAATCTTCTCAAGAATCTCAAACGGGCCTATAAACCTTGGTGATAATTTTCCCCTCTTCCCAAATCTCATAATACCCTTTATCGATGAGACCTTAAGGAAGACATTATTACCAACTGCAAAATGTACATCTTTCCTCTTCGGATCAGCATAACTCTTCTATTTACTGAAGGCAGTCCTCATCCGCTCTTTGATCATAGGCACCTTTTCCCTAGTTTCCCTTATCAACTCCGGCCCCTCAAGCTGCTTCTCCCCTAGCTTCACCCAACACACTGGAGATCTACATTTTCTACCGTATAGTGCTTCAAATGGAGCCATACCAATAGAAAAATGGTAATTGTTATTATAAGAGAACTCAATCAATGGCAGATAATAATCCCAGTTACCTTTGAAATCCAAAACACACAATCAAAGCATATCTTACAAAGTCTGGATTATACTCTCCGACTGCCCATCAGTCTTTGGATGGAAAGCAGTACTGAATCGTAACTAGGTATCCATGGTCTCCTGAAACTTCTGCCAAAATAGTGAAGTGAACTGTGTACCCCTATTGGAAATAATTATCAAAGGAACTCCATGAAGTCACACAATTTTATCCACATACAACTGTGCATACTGAGCTGTCATGTAACTGGTCTTAACCTCCAGAAAATGAGCAGACTTCATCAGACGGTCTATAATCACCCATATGAAGTCATAACCCCTGGTAGTCCTCGGTATACCCACTATAAAATCCATAGTAATCTGCTCCCATTTCCACTCTGGCAACTCTATCTCCTGAAGCAACCCTGATGGCTTCTGATGCTCAAACTTAACCTGCTGATAGGTTAAGCATTTGGACACAAACTGAGCTACATCTCTCTTCATACCTAGCCACCAATATACATCTCTTAAATCATGGTACATCTTGGAAATCCCTGGATGTACACTATATGTTGAATAGTGAGCCTCTCTCATAATCCGATCTTGTAGCCCATCAAAATCTGGTACACATATACGCTTCCTACACTTTAGTACACCATCTTCCACTGTAAACTCTGTCATCTTCCCACTCTGTACCTCTCCATTGAGCTTCAGTAGATAAGGTTCTCTATCGTGATCCATTTTAATATCATCAAGTAATAGTGACTTCACCCGAAATTAGGCTATCAGAGCCTGGTTTTGATCCTGGGATCCCAAATCCAACCCCACTCCCAAATCTGCCAACTCCCTCATCTCTCGGACTAAAGGTCTCCCGCCAATCACAATATGAGCTAGACTGCCCATAGATTTCCTGCTCAGTGCATCAGCCACTACATTGGTCTTACCCGGGTGATAAAGGATCTCACAGTTATAATCCTTAAGTAACTCCACCCATCTGCGTTACCGAAGGTTCAGATCCTTCTGCTGAAATATATACTATAAACTCTTATGATCGGTATATATCTCACATTTCGATCCATACAAGTAGTGTCTCCAAATCTTCAATGCAAATATAACAACTGCCATCTCTAAATCATGTGTCGGATAATTTGCTTCATGCTTTTTTAACTGACGAGAAGCATAAGCAATCAACCTACAATTCTGCATCAGCGCACAGCCCAATCTAATTCGAGAAGCATCACAATACATCGCGAATTTCTCCCCCTCTATTGGGAATGCCAATACTGGAGCACTGGTGAGGCAATATTTCAAAGTCTGAAAGATACGATCACACTCATTAGTCCATATATAACGCTCCTGGTTCTGCATCAATCTAGTCAATGGAGCTGCAATCCTGGAGAAATCCTTCACAAACCTCCTGTAATACCCAACCATACCCAAAAAACTGCGAACCTTTGCAACACTAGTAGGCTGAGGCTAATTAGCAATCGCTTCAATCTTCTAAGGATCCACCTTAATACAATCTTTGCATATCACATGCCCAAGGAAACAGACTTCGGTTAGCCAAAACTGGCATTTAGATAACTTGGCATACAACCGATGTTCCCGAAGTTTCTACAATACAATCCTCAGATGCTCCACATGCTCCTCCTCACGCCTAGAATAGATAAGAATGTCATCAATAAATATAATGACAAACTTATCCAAAAATGACATGAACACTCTGTTCATCAGATTTATAAAAGCAGTCGGTGCATTCGTTAGCCCGAATGGCAACACCAAGAATGCATAATGCCCATATCGGGTCCTGAAAGCAGTCTTAAGTACATCACCCTTCTTAATCTTCAATTGGTGATACCCAGAACTCATATCAATCTTTGAAAAATGGCTAGCACCCTGCAGTTGATCAAACAAGTCATCTATCCGAGGCAATGGATACTAGTTCTTCACTGTCACCTTATTCAGCTGCCTATAGTCTATACACATCCTCAAAGAGCCATCTTTCTTCCTTACAAATAGTACCGGTGCACCCCAAAGAGAACTACTCGGTCTGATGAACCCTCTATCCAATAGCTCCTATAACTGCACCATTAATTCCTTCAGTTCAGCTGGAGCCATTCTGTATGGAGGAATAGATATAGGGTTAGTGCCTGCATACACCTCAATCTCAAACTCAATCTCCCTATCAGGGGGGCAATCCTGGTAACTCCTCAGGAAACATATCAGGAAACTCCCAAACTACCGGTATCTGATCAAGCTGTATAAAAGACTTCTGTACATCTATCACATGAGCCAAATAGGCTGAAATGCCTTTCCTAATCATCCTCCTAGCTTGGATAGCAGAAACCAGATTAATCCAAAACTCTCGAATATCACCCTGAAACTCAAATTCTGGTTTCCCCTTAGGCTGAAACCTAACCTTCTTTTGATAACAATCAATAACTACTCGGTGCCTCGTAAGCCAATCCATACCTAGAATAACATCTAATTCTAATACAGGCAACTCAATCAAATCAACACGCAAGATGTTATCATCAATCTCAATCACACAGTCAGGATAATAATAATCCACATCAACACTATCACCCATAGGAGTAACAATCATCAAAGGCACATCTAATAATCTCTTTTCCTTATTCAATTTAGGTGCAAAGTGTGGTGACACAAAGGAATGAGTAGCACCAGAATCAAATAAGGTATCAACAATCTCATTCTGAATCAAGATAGTACCTGTAACCACATTGTCTGATCTCTAGGCCTCCTGGATGTTAACTGCAAACACTCTATCCTGACCCCTACCAAATAGGGCATGACTATCACTAGGAGCCTGTCCTTCCCCACCTCTGTCTCTGCCTGAAGCCTCTTTCCCCATATTCTGACTCATCTGCACCACTGGCTAAGAAACCGTAACACATGGTTGCTGCTCAGCCCTCAATGGACATCTGTAAGCATAGTGGCCCTACTAGCCACATTTCATACAAGCACCAATTTGTCTCCAACACTCCCCTCTATGTCTCCGACCACAGAACCCATAACTAGGAATACTAGGTATCTGTGCAGCTAGTCTCAAAGAACCCTGAGAATAGGTAGGTGTTGACTGAACCACTGGTGGTCCCCTACTCTGAATCCTCCTCCTCTGACTACTAGCTGATGATCTCTGATCAAACCGAGGCATTGGCTCTTCCTGCCTAGGCTGGGAGCTGCTCTCTCCCCTCCTAACCTGAGATCTTGGACCTCATTTCCTCTTCTTGTCCCTCTTATCCCTCTCTGTCTTGTACTTCTCTTCCATCTATGTGGCCTTATCAATAACTGTCGTCAGAGAAGTAAACTCTATAGCCAACAAAACATTATGTAGTGTAGCATGAAGACCCCTTCGAAACCTACTAATCAAATCAACCTCTGTAGGAATAATATGAGTAGCATATCTACTCAACCTGATAAACTCCTCCATGTACTCCTCAACAGATCTGTCTCTCTGCTCTAACTGCTCAAACCTAATTAGGTTATGGGTCTTCAACCCCTCAGTAATGAACTCATAAATAAGCCCCTGTCAGAATTCAATCCATGTATGTGGGTGCTCACCATATAGCCTGGGCTCCATCCTCCTAGAAAACCAGGTCCATGCCTTCCCCTTCAGTAATATCCCAACAAGCTCAATTGCTCTTAACTCATAACATGGTAGTCTCCTCACTACCTTCTCTACCTCCTCCAAGAAATCCACAGGGTCACTACCTCTATCTCCTCTAAACTCAGGCAGGTTTAGCTTCAGAAAGCTAAACATTGATACACCACCCTCCTCTATCACTCTATGGCCTCCCTGTATAGCAGGTTCCCTAGGAACCCTTACTGGCTACACAGGAGCCGGTGCCACTAAAACTGCCTTTGGTGCCACAGGTGGAGGCACTGCTACTAGAACTGGTGGTGGCGGTACATGTTGACGCTCTCGCCTCAAATCAGCTATCTCTCTACGTAACTCCATCAATTCCCTCATCATCTCTACTCTCTAGGGGGTCATCACCCCTCTCTGTATCCTCTGTAGTCCGTTGGGATCAGGACGGACCCTTTGAAACTACAATCTCCCTCACCAAAGACTCATTGAAGGCTACCTCTGCCTCCCTGGTATCTCTATCCCTCTCGTCAGACATCTCTATACTCTATCAGGAAAAATGAAAACATACTCAAAATAATAACATATAACATATGATAACAACAAAAGACGACAAAGGAAATCTTATGCTCCATGGTATACTTAATTATTCCCCATTCTATACTTAGTCACTATTCCTCTATAATTTGGGTACTATTCATCTGTAACCTAAATTTCATTCTCTGTAACCTAGAGCTCCGATACCACCTCTGTCATGACCCGTTTCTAGATCGCAATGGTCCTAGGATGAGAGAGATGCCACTGGCGACCAACACTCGTAGAACCCAGTATCACATGCATAATCTATAACCATAAATTAATTATCAATTTTACTTAGTTAGCATTCGTTTTGTCATTTTGTAATCCATTCTGTAATTTAATGCAACTAGCTGTAACAGTTATTATATCATATCATATAATTATCATATAACTCAAAATATCATCTCATACATATATACATGTTCATTTCCTAGCTAATCCATACATACCCTATGGAGCAGCTAGATTATGAACATCAAAATACAAAATTCAGAAAAATATACATCAATGACAGCAAGCAGAAATCCTCGAATGACAGATGACAGGATTCTGCAATCTACTCCTCTCTTGAAATGGGTAAACAAAGAAAATGTGAGTATATAAGATACTCAGTGAATCTATATGCATCAACAAATAAACAATAGGTAGCAATGGAACAATGGTGTCAATAGGTCAAAATAACAATATATAGAATTAGTAACAGGTTACAGAATAGTCAAAGAATATAGCATAGGCTCGGTGTCATATGGAAAGACAGATAAAGGGATGGTCTGTATGAAATTATACAATCTCCAGTAGAATAAGTATGGACTATATGCGAACATACAATCTCCAGTAGCATATCATTATTAATGAGTATAAGACTGATCAGGTCTTATGGCTAGGACCATAACCCCTCTTAGCTAGGGTACCAATAATACAATGTGCACATCGCCGACAGTATTTTCCTATTACCCTGTCGGAGCGGTAGCTCTATCAAGCCACATTAAGATCAAAATAAGGAAACAACATATCAATGGATACCATTATGCAACAATGGCATCCTCCATATCAATAAGCTCAATATCAATGAATCAGTTATCAATAGAATCAGTGGCATAGCAATAGATGGCATATGAACAACAATAAGTGGTTTGGTAGTCAATAAGGACATGGAACAAAAGTTGGCTCGACAAAGGAAAACGGTAGGCCAATTGGCATGCCAACGTCGCTAGCGACAATGGCATTCAAATGGTAGGCCTATGGAATGCAAAGCAATAGGCCAAAGACAAAACAACTAGGCATTTTCACAAACACATGGTGGGCATACAATGGCAAGCCAATTGGTTAGATTATGGTACAAATTTGACTTTCTCATTTCAATAAATAACAAATCACATTTGCAAAAACACAATAGGTATCAAAGAAACAAGATTAAACAACATCAAATGGATCGAAATGGCTATGGAATTCAAGACAAAAATCAAGCAAAATACAAGGGCATGAATAGTAATTTCAATTCGGCCAAAGTGACACATTCAAGGTAGGTTTCCAATTTCAATTCTAACACATTAGGCATGTTAAAGGATGCATATAAGACTCACCTAAGCTTCCAAATGGCTTTGGAAAATTCAATTCCACCACAATTCACCAATGGAGCCAAATAGGGTAACCTTGCCAAATTTTGAATTCTACATCAAATTAATCACTAATTAGTTGTCTATTAACCACCAATTGCTATATTCTAACATCAATTAACATAAACTAATACCAAATCATCAAACCCTTTCTTACAACTTCAATTAAGCTTGGTAATTTAGGCATTTTTAATAATTTGCATCAATTGATGCAATCTAACACCATACCCATCTAATTCCACCTAAATATCATCTAATTCAACCATACAAACAAACTAATTAATTGGTTACCTTGAATGGGATGAAGTGGCCAAAATATTGAAGCCTTCAATCCTTGGTTTCCTTTGCTCTTTCTTACAAATTAATGATGCAGATAGATAGAACTAGGTTAGGACTTAATTTTTTCTATGAATTTTTCTAAGAATTTTGGTGAAATTTGATGAAGAAATGGATGGAAATGGAAGGTAGCTTGGTTCGGCCACAATAATAAGAAGAAGAAGATGATGAACCAAATTGGCTAAGTGTTGGCATATATATTAAAATCATATGGCAAATTACCATTTGGTCCTTAAGTTTCCAAGTAATTAGGTTTTGACCTCAACTTCTTCTTTAATTTATTCTGACAATTCTGTCAGGGTTAGAATTCCAATGTGGGGAGTCAATAAGATTATTTTAATTTAGACTTATTTATAAAAATAGTTTCAGAGTCATTCTGTAACTCCGACGGACCAATTTTCATTATTCACCTTAAAGTTCCTTTTATTTATAATTTTGTCATTGGTTACTTTTTCAGTGTTCCTAAATGTTTTCACTTCTTTCTTTTTACCAAAATTACACATGCATTATGGTGATCTTTTACCCCCTGGTCAACTTCAGAAATTCTTTTGTTGACCGGACTGTTGATTTCTCTGCAGTGTTCCCGACATCGTCGCTTTCCGAAAAAGTAACTAGTTCGCTTTCTATATGTGTCTCAAAAATTATTTCCTACTATTTCAAGACTCTTGAACCATATACTATGAACTAAATCATCCATGTGAGTTATAACTTTCTAAGGTATTACACAATATTGCTCAATCCTAGTATCAATTCAATCAATGGCATTGCAATATATAATATACATTCAATGATATTTGGTTTGGTAAACAACTAAGGTATGAAACAAAGGTCGGCTCGACAAAGAAAATCGGTAGGCCAATGTCGCTAATGATGATGGCATTCAAATGGTAGGCCTATGGAAGACAAAACAATAGGCCAAAGGCAAAAACAACTACGCATTTTGTCAAACACTTGGTGGGCAATATTGAATGGGCAAAATGGCTAGGTTTTGGTACGAAGTTATCAAAGCCCATTAAACTAACATTCAATCCACATTGTCAACAATACAATAGGTATCAAATATACATTAGTAAACAACAAATAAAGGATCAAATTGGCTAAGGATTTCAAAGGAAAAATAAAGCAAAATCAAGGCAATGAATAGTAAAGGCCATTCGGCCAAAATGGAGCTTTCTCAATAGGTTTCTAATTTCAATTCTAAGGTATTAGGCATGGTAAATGATGCATATAGAACTCAACTAAGGCTTCCAATTGCTTTGGAAAATTGATTTCCCCCCAAAAGCTTCAAAGGAGGCAATAAGCATAACTTTGACAAACTTGATTTTCTACAACAAACAAACCACAAATTATTCATCCAATAGCCTCCAATTAACTTATTTGAAGCTTAATTAACATTAGTTAATACAAAATCAAAAGGTTCAATTCATACAACTTTAACCTAGGGTTTGAAATTGGGAATTCCTATCCAAATGCATCAATTGATGCAATCTAACTTAAAACCCATCAAATTTATCATCTAATTCATCTAAAACAACCATAAAATTAAACAAACTAATTGCTTACCTCAATTGGAGATTCTATCCGAAATGGTGCTTCAAAAATTCATTAGTTTCCTTTGCAATTTCAAGAAGGAAATGGCTTGGAAATGGAAGATGTAAGGTTAAATTCAAGTTTTCTATGGTTTTCTTTAAGGAAACAAGCTTGGAAAATGGAGAAAGATGAAGAAGATGGTTCAGCCAACCTAATGGAGAAAGCAGAAGATGGCAAAAATTGACTAAGGCATTCCTTATATATTAAGCATAAATGGAAAATTACATTTTAGTCCTTAAACTTTTATGTAATTATACTTTGACCCCAACTTCTTCTATAATTTATTCTGACAATTCTGTTGAGAATTCGATTTCAAAGTAGGGATTCAAAAGGCTTATTTTTATTTGTACTCTGAAACTTAGACATACCACTTTCCACTATACCCCTCAAAGTTTCATTTATTTACGATTTTGCCATCACTTACTTTTTCAGTGTTCCTAAATATTTTTTACCTTTATTTTTACCATAATTACATATGCATATGTATGGTCATTTACCCCTTGGTCAGAATTAGAAATTCATCTGTTGACCGGACTGCTATTTTCTCGGCAGTATTTTCGACATCGACAATTTTTGAAAAAATATCTCATTTGCATTCTAACCGTGTCTCTAAAATTATTTCTAGTCATTTCAATGATTTCAAACCATAAACTGAGAACTATATCATGCATTTAACATAAGATTGCCTAGGGTATTACATTGTATTAATATCCATATTCATTATCATTCATTCATCATTCACTATTCATAATCATATTAAGTCCAACATATAATATATATATATCACATAAATGCTATAAGTATTATCATACACTAAGTTTACTTACGTATGTTTAGATACAAAACCATGCAGCAACTAAAGATTACAGACATAATATGATACAAATAATTACATTGCAAGAATATTGCCGATTCTAAATAGAAAGGAAGTCTGGGAACCCGCCAATACTGAGAAAGGAAGTCTGGGAACTCGTCCTTACTCCTAACCGAAAAATGTTAAATAACTAAAGAGTGAGTATAAACATACTCAGTGAGTTAAATAAACATCATATTACATATGGGCTAGGTAAATAATAAGAAATAAGGTGAATAATTAAAGGCTGATAACCTTGCACACCAAATGTCTTATATAAAGGAAATGGATTACAATAAGAAACAATGTTGAACAAATATATCAAAAGTTTAATGTATATATGTGGAAATGATAGATAAAATACCTTAACACATATCACATTAGATAGATCACTGTAACATCCTAGGTGAAACCCTAACCCTAGCACCTAAACCCTAATTGGAGACCCTAACCCTAGCACCTAAACCCTAGTTGGAGTTAGGGGTGTTTATATGTGATTGATTGTTATATATGTCATATGGTTTATTTGATGTGTTTACATGTGTGATTGATTGTTACAAAGTTATATGATTTATTTGATGTGTTTACATGTGTGTTTAATTGCTAATTAATTGTTTGGGAAAAATAAATTGAGGATAATAAATTAAATTAAATTAAATTAAATAGCTAAATTGGGTTAGAAAAATAATAGGACTTGATTGCAAAAGGAAATAAATAGGAGGGATTTAATTGGAAGTTTGTAGGACTCAATTGGAATAAAAGAGATGGAGGGAGGAGTTAGTGGCAATTTGG
>CANXYC011891808.1:0-18100 GCA_948193065.1 Aleurites moluccanus
ATAATATATATATATATATATATATATATATATATATATATATATATATATATATATATATATTTGTTAAAGTTAAGCTGAAATACGAAATTATCTTTATGTTTACTATTGTATTTATTTAAATTTTTAAAATTTTTAAATAATTTTAATTATTTAATAAAATGATTAAAATAAATATAAGATAATTAATAAAGTTAAATATGGAAGTTTAAGTTTTTCTAAATTATTTATTTGTTCATATAATAATTTTTTATAACAAATTAAATGAAAAATAAATAGAAAATAACACTATAAATAAATAAGCCTTTCTTCTTCTTTTTTAATAATAATCTGAAATTTCATACTAATATATAAAATTTAAATTTAAATAACGAAAAGACCGATTTAAAAATATATTACAATAATAATTATTATTTATATAAAAGAGATAATAGTTTATATTTATATATCTTTCTTTAAAATAATATTTATATAATATCACATTTTACTATGTATAAAAATTAACTAAAAAATACATTTGCGCAGGTGTACCAACTAGTATTTAGTATAAGGGAATACAGAGAATCCAAAAGCTTTTAATTTTAAGATTTTTTTAATATAATTTAATGGGTTTCCTAAAAAAAATTATATTTAATAGGTAATCACTATAATACTCTTACAATAAAAAAAAAAATTATATTTAATATGTAATCAGTATAATACTGTTACAATTTATTATAATTCATACTTTTATTTTTTAAAATTTATTAACAATCCAATACTTTAATCCTTATTTATAAAATTATAAATTTTTTATTACTCTTTAATATTTAATATTTTAATTCATGTAATACTTCCATTCGTAAAATTTCAAAATGTAATATATTTTATTACATGAATTATTATATTATAAAACATTTTACACCCTCAATATCTTTTACTTTTCAATGAAATTACTCTTCTTTTTTCCCAACCAATTAAGCTTTTTAAATTATAATCGAGTCAACTTTGTCTTAAATATAAAATTCACTTTTTAATTAAAATAATTTTATAATTTACAGACTCTAAAAAATAATTAAAGTTCTAATTATTTCTCGTTTATCTTTTGTCTCAGGATTCATAAATTAAAATATTTTATAATTAATTAAATAACCAATTCAATTTTAAAAATTTTAGTTAAAATTGGATGAAAAGATTTTGGATTAAAATGAAAAATATTTTTGAGCTAAAGCATGAAAATGGAACTAATTTTGTCGTGTGACAACAATGTTGTTGATGCAGGGACTCACTACACCTAGTGTTTTCATTCTTATTATTCGCTTTAGGGGTAATACATAATGATATGACTATATAACCAAGTAGTCTCCTTAGGATTATTTATAGTACTCGGACATTATTTATTTATCCAAGAAATTAAACAAGAAACAACTTAACAACAAAGATTGTTCTCAACTGGAACACCAAACTGGTTACAGTAATAAGTGTAATAACAGTATGATCATCTAAAGATTATTTCTTATTATTCCATTCAGAAGTAATATAATAATTCTAACGACTCCTTTATATTATTTATGCCCCTCTAGTTACATTATTTATTTGCCTATAAATTAAACAAGAAACCACTTAACAGCTAAGATTGTCCCCAGGTGCAACGCCAATCTGGTTACAATAATCAGTGTAATAACTAATACGAGCCTGAACTGCGTCAGGAGCTCCACCATTACATTCAATACTATTAATTTTTCTAATCGTTTCACCAAAACCTTGGCTTAAGGCAGCGGTGACATTATTGATATTCCAAAACCAGAAAGCTGTTTTAAAAGACACGACAGGATCATCGGAAACAGTTTCAGGAGAGTTTAATCCATCAAAGTTGAGGTTTTCTCCGGCTGCACCATAGTTGTAATTCCATGTTAGTTGAATTGGTCCGCGACCGAAGTATTGCTTACCTTGAGCACATGGGTATTGCGTGTTTGATTCATCGCAGTAGTCCTTTGAGGCGCCATCTATCTCTTCTATGTAGCATAAACCTGCAAAATTAACCAAAACATTTCTTGTTTAGTTGTTTAATTAATTTATTACTTCGGTTGCTCAAGCATGTCTAATTAATTTAAGTGTTAATTACTGCAAAATGATTCTAATTATCAATCACTATAATACCCATAAATATAATTAATCATTTGTAGAATTGTTGTTATACACTATTAGTGGTAGTGAAAGTTGGAGATTAACAATCGACAGTTGAAATATCAAATGTTGATAAAGTTTATTTTAAATTAGATACGAAAATTCTTATTTATACTATAAGAATTTATTTTATATACTCAATCAATAAATAATAATATCCAAAATTAGTTTATTTATAATTAGAAGTTAACTCTCATTTTATATGGGTTTAATTTTAGTATATTATTTAATATGTCAATTAAATGTTATTTAATTTTATCAAAGTAATTTTCAAATCTTATACATATATAATTTTTTCAATTTTTATGTGAATCAATTCATTAACATGAATGTATTTGTATACATTATTATGATCTTTAGAGTTTAAAGTTAATTTTGGAAAAAAAAAAAAATTCAAAAGTAGTTTTTGGAAACTAAAATTTATACTTCAAATATAATTACAATTATTATCCAGTGGTACAAAAGAAAATTACTTCTAAAGTTCTAATTAATACTACCATACTATGCAATTATAATAAATAAATGTACAAAAAGGAAAATCATCTTACGTCCAGTCTCATGAGTAACATGAGCAAAAAAAGCAGCAATCTCACGTTTGGAATCATCACTTGAACCAGTTTGCCCAAATTGTGAAAAAGAATCAAGAGCACTGAGAAATGCATCTCGAGTATAGAAGTTCTTGCCAGTACAATTGGGGCTGGTTTGATTGATTATCCCGTCAAAGAATTCAGGAGTAACAATATCAGCAACAAAAGTATCATTCTGAGCCAATACATTTTTGGGCATAGCTCTAGCAGCCAGAATAATGGCCAGAGTGATAGGTACCAGATTTTTCCTTATGTTAAAAAATGCCATTATTATAATTAAATAAGCAGGTTATAGATTATAGAGAAAGAAAGGAAGAGAAATTTGTAGTGAAACAGAAAGTGAGCTAGAGTCAGAGGTATTTATAGAAATTGCTTGTAGGAATAGGGAGTTTTTTTTTTTTTTCCTTTAGTAAAAAGGTAAAATCAACTTAATAAGTATGTTTTTCATTATATTGAATATACACTCAATATAGACAAAGGTTTTTCTTTTTTTAAAGGGTAATGCTCTGTTTTTTACAACTCTCATTATATGACATGGAGTCCTTTTCAAAGACAGAAAGCTCTCGAGTTCTAATACTAATTCAAACAAAATTTTGTTATATAGTGTAAATATCCCATTAATGTTGAGTGGTTAAAGGTTTTAAAATGATAATAAGGCAGAGCCAGGCAAGTTTTATAATTCTTGTATTCTTTGTCCTGCACCCGTAAAAATTGAGGGGAGCTAGACAAAATATAATCAGGGTGGGGTTGAGACCGTTGTTTAAAATTATGTTATATATATATATATATATATATATATATATATATATATAATTTTAAATGGTACGTACACTATAATCAAAGAGGCTAAATGCCCATCAAATATTTTTGCAAAAACTTTTCGAATGTTGTTTAGTTTTATTTTATTTTTCTTTGCAAAATAAGAAATTACCAATTTGAATAGAGATATTGACGGAGACTAAATAAAATGTGTTAGGAAAATGTACATACCACATTTCAAATTAAATAAATAAATAACTTATAAAGGAGTAGGTCTTATATTTAATATAAAATAATTCATTACATATAATTGAAATACAACACTTGTTTATTTATAGCTCTATTTATTTATGAATTCATTTCAAGTAAAATCCAACACTTACTCTTTATAAGTGTATACATAAATCCATAAACTTTAATAATATATATATAAAATTATGCAAGAGAGTAAGTAGAATCTAATAGTTATCCACTTAAAGTTTTTTATACAAATCCATAAATTTTAACAAAATGTGTGTAAAATTATGCAATAGGCAAGTGATATTTAATATTTGTATACGGATTTTAATTATTTTAAATCAATAGATTTTATATAAAGGGTAAATGGAATTTAACATTTATTCACTTATAAATTCATATATATATTTACTCACAAACTTAAATAAAATGTGTAGAATTATACAATGAGCAAATGAAATATAATATTTGTCTATTTATAAAATCATATATGTGTTTATAAATTTTAATAAAATACATATAAGTATAAATAATAAGTAAAATTTAACATTTATTCCCTTATAAATTTATATAAATACGAATTCAATTAATTTTATATAATTAACAAGTGAAATAAGTTGATATACAAACTCATAAACCTTTATAAAATGTCTATAGAATTATCCAACGAGCAAATAAGATTTAACACTTATTTATTAATAAATTTATATATACGTTTCCTTAAATTTTAGTAAAATGCATATCAAATTGTGCAACGGATGAATAAAATCTAACAATTATCTATTTATATATATATATATATATATATATATATATATATATATATATAAATTAATTAATTTTATACAACCAATAATTGAGATTTAACACTTATTTACCTGTGAATCAACTTTAATAAATTTCCTGTAGATTACAGATGTCTGGCAATGCTTGACTGATCATACACTTTCCACGTCGGTATCATTACATGGCAGTTGCAGATTAATTATTGTTTCTTAAATTTTGTCGGTTTAACCTCGAAGTCATAGGTTGACCATGGCCGGCCTTTTTTTTAATATATAAATAAAAGTACAGATAAATATTTTATAATTTCGTATTTTTTACATTTGGAACTGTTATTTATATATATATATATATATATATATAATTCATAATTTATAATTTTTACCGTTAAATATTTTAATTAATAATATTAATATTCACTGATATTATAAGACAGTTTGATTCATAATCAGCGTGAATATTAAAATATTAAAAGGATCTTTTCCTAATATAAGAGAACTAGAAGTGACACATCTCTATTATACTAATTGTTATGCCTATGATAAATATTATATAGTCAAATGCGAAGCCAACAACTGTTGTGATAAATCCTATTTCTAATCAGAAATATGATGAAATTGCCTTCCCTATTTTATTGATTATAATGCAACAAAATTTGCAGGGAGAACAAAGAGTGAGTTAAAAAAAAAATAATAATAAAAAATCAGAGCTGTTTGAGTATTCATCAAAGGCTATAATTTCGTTTATAATAATAATATAATAGAGTGCCTAAAAGAAAGTGGCACCTGATTTTCACATACTTACAGGCACTACTAATTACCAAATATAATAAGCTCAATAAATATATTTTTTCATCATTTCGTGGGCTCAAACATCAATGATACTCTATATCTCATATCCTTTATAATTTTTTTTTTTTTATAAAAAAAATAAATTTACTTTATTTTTTTATTTTTTTGTGACTGATTTTTTTTTTTTTTAAATATATTATATTTATAATACTTTATTAATATGGATAAAAATACTTGATAATTAATTAATTTTTTTTATATGTAAAATTTTAAAAACCTCTATTATAAAACTATTATTATAATAATTACATAATAGTATTTAAATTATTTGATATATATATTTGTTTTTTTTATCAATTTAGTAATAATATAGTGACATTATTTCTTTTTTAAGTATTTTTTATCTTTTTATTTTTTATAGAAATATAAGGAAAAAAATTATAAAGCGTATGAAACATAAAGTATCATAATTTTTTTGAAAATTTTTCACTGTTTTCACTCGTTTTTTTCCTTTATTAATGCGAGTTATTTTCCTAATATCCTACATTTTGTTGGGTTAAAAAATACTTGCAATTATTTTGAGTTTAATTTAAGCTGATATAATTTGGATTACTACAATATTTATGATATCCACAATTTACGTAATTATTTTTTCTTCAGATTAAAAAGACTAAAAATTTCTATTATTATTCTATAAAAATATTTAAATCCTATTTTATTTAATTAATGCAGTATAAAATTAGTTGGTTAATATACATACAATAAAATAGCAGGGATTAAAGTTGCATATTTGAAACCCTTTAATTAACAATCTTTTTAAACTATTATTATACAGTAATTGATCAATTTACTTTTTAAAAATTAATTAAATAAAACTACACAACTAATTACATTTTAGTTTTCAAATCCTTTAATATGTAATTATGAGTAGCAATGGTCCACCCACCAAAGGCAAAGGCAAGCTTTCAGAAAGCTAAGGACATCAAATTGACCATTGATTCATATGTAACTTGTGAAACTTCTCTATCGCTTAGCTATATATCTCCAAAAATTTCACAGGATTCATCACAATTACGTATGCACATGCATGGTTTTATTTGGAGAAATAAGTATTTGACTTAAGCTTTCAATCATCTTATTTGTTTTTTTGGTATATATAATATGTTAAAATAACATTTTAAAATTTAACAATAATTATTAAAAATTATAATAAAATATTTCTTTCACCGGACAATAAACGTTTTAGTTTCATTTTTTGTATGTCTCAATTTAATTATTTTATTTCCTAATTTAAATTATATTTTATGTTAAATTTATAATAATATGTTCCTTAAAAATATATTAAAAAATATAAAATTAATTAAAAGATATAAAATACTAGAGAATTAAAAAGATAAAAGGAGATTAAAGTAATTAATGAATTAGAAAGGTTAAAATAAATATAAAAAAAATTCTTAATAATCTTATATTTTGCGATTATGACGTTTATTATAAAATGAATAGAGTATTAAAAATTAAATTATGAGGATTTAAATTTTTTCTATGCACATAAGCTGTTTTTGTTTCTTTTTTTTTTTTTAGTAAAATAGTATTACGAGTCTATTATGAATAAGAAGTTTTGAAAGAGAGCATCCAATGCCCTATAAAAGTATATGATAATGATATGTACGAGATAAAGTCCATGACTGTATCTCTTTTCTGACCTGCTATGCTTACGTTGTAACCAAACCTTTTCTCAAATTATTTAGTGAAAATCTGTCCAGTTGTTGCAATCATCTCGAAAATTTTGAGGAGATTGTCACGGACGTAAATACGTGGGAAAGAAAAATGTATTAAAAATGAGTGTGTTGTTAAGTTTTCATGGAATTGGAATCTTTAATAATTATTTTTTGAGATATGCACCATCTTAGACCATCGAATTGTGCACATATATAGATTTTGTCCTTTTTAGGTATTAAATTCACTTTTACAAGTTTCGACATAACTTCTTACTCCTTAATAGCCTTTTCCCCTAATGGAGGCCCAATTGCCACTTGAGACTTAAGTTTTCAACTTGGTTTTATCAAATTTATTTTCAACTTTGTATTAAGTTGTAAAAGTTAAATCAATTAGAATTAAATTAAATTAAAATTAATAGTTTTATAACTATTTGATTTGTTTTTTATTTAAAAAAATTACAGCAAATTAAAAGTTTATTTTAATATATATATATATATATATATATATATATTACAATTAGATATATTTAATTTAATTTTATATACAATCACATATTTTTTTAACCTAATATTAATTAAAAATTAAAAAAATTATTTGTAAAAATTAACTAAAGATAAATAAAAGAGAGTATAATTCTTGAAAAAAAATATAAGTTTTGGATGTATTAAATAATGGAATAGGTAAATTTTATATTGTATATTGAATTATTTTTAAATTTTTTTATTACTGATATTTTAATGGTATTTTTTCTAAATTTATAATAAAATAATAACGATTTATAAAAAAATATTTTTAGTTTGAAATTGATAAATCAAAAATAATTAAACTGAATCAAACTAATAATTTAACTATCATAATGATTTAATTTAATTTAAAAAATTTCAAATAAAAAAATTAATTTAATTTAATAATAACACTTCAAACTGAACGAAATGTAACCTATATCTAGTACTTACTGCTGTTACCTATTGATCTCTTTGTTTGTTCAAGAGGTTTTCACCCAGTGAAAATCTAATGTTAAGGGTAAATATATATATATATATATATATATAAAGCCTCACATGAACTAAAAGTAGAAATATCTTACATGATTTATATAGAATTAGATTTTTTTGTCATAATCTTAACATATAAAATCCTATAACTAAAAAAATTTAAAATTATAATTCATAAACACACTATTAATACCATTAATATATGAAAATGAAAAAATATATACACACACATTCTTATCCAAATAAACTACTAAAATATATAAAAAAAATTAAAAATATTGAGTTAAGAGCAGAAAATATTTATTGAATATCTATTATAAATTAAAGATTATTAAAACAAAAGTGTAATAGTGAAATGAAATTTTTAGATATAATAAATGGGATCACATTTTTTATTTCATTAAATTAAAAAATATGATAAATTGTATTTGACTCTAAATAGGAGCTATTTATTTTTAAATTCATATATATCTATTGAATTTGCTATATATATTATATATATTTTAAAATAATAGTTCAAAATATTAATTAAAGAATTTTGTTATCATTTCATAGTAGCTACGTAATAATAAGTAACAACAACAACTACATTAATTTCTTAAAAAAAGAAGCAATAAATCAACTATAATGAGTAGTGAAATTATTTAATTATGCAACTCCATCAAGAAATTAAACTAGCAAGAGTACTAATATATTATTTAGTTAAAATTGTCTCATAAATTATGCAAAAACCAACTAATAATAATAAAAATTAACAACTAAGATTAGGCCCAGCTCCAGAAGTAACACCAAATTGATTACAATAATCAGTGTAATATCCAACTCGAGCTTGAACAGCAGCAGGACTTCCTCCATTACATTCAATTGCACCATTTATGGCTTTAATGGTAGCTCCAAAACCTTGGCTTAAGACAGGCCGAATATTGTTCATCCAAAACCATAGAGCTGTCTTGAATGATAGAGTTGGATCATTTGCTACACTTTCAGGAGAGTTTAATCCATCAAAGTTTAGGCTTTGTCCTGCTGCACCATAGTTGAAATTCCATGTTAGTTGAATAGGTCCGCGGCCGAAATATTTCTTACCTGGAGAACATGGATATTGCTTGTTTGATTCATCACAGTAGTCCTTTGATGCTCCATCTATCTCTTCTATGTAGCAAAAGTCTGCAAAAATATATAAATTTCTGTTCTTATGTTATGATGAGTAAGATAAATTTTAAATATATCTATTCTAAATGACTACATTTATTATAGGTGATCATTAACATAAAAAAAATTATTAGTTTGAAAATAACTATAGATTAATTAAAGTCATAAGCATAAGTTATTGATAGTATATTTTCCCTCACTTGATATTAAAAATAAATAAATAACTGCTAAGATCCTAAATGGTTCTCTCTCTCCTTTAATGTTTATTAGTTTGTGTTAGGATTTGATGAGTGTGAAATTACACAATGAAAATAGAAGGGATTAAGAATGAATATATAAGTGATAAGGACCCATAAATCTATTCCCGATCCTAACAGTTTGACATTTCATCGTTTCATTTATAGTCATAAAATCTATATAACAATATGTGCAATATAAGGTTCAAAAAACTTCTTTATATATATATATAGAGAGAGAGAGAGAGAGAGAGAGAGAAAATTCAAGAAAAAGGGTTGTTAAAGTTTGATTTTTTCATTCTATATTATGAGGTAGATACTCAATTTCACTATTACTAAACTAATTAGTCGAACTATTTATTCTATGCAATAAAGAGATATAGAAAAAGAGATCTTACGTCCAGTCTCATGAGTAACATGAGCAAAGAATGCAGCAATCTCACGCTTGGAATCATCATTCGAACCAATTTTACCAAACTGAGGAAATGAACTAAGAGCATTAAGAAATGCGTCTCTACTATAAAAGTTCTTCCCAACACAATTCCCACTGTCTCGACTGATTATCCTATTAAAGAACTCCGGAGTAACAACATCAGTCACCGAAATTCCACCACCGTCATTACCACCACTACTACCACCACCACCACCGCCAGTACTACCACCATAGCAAGGCCCTTGTTGGCAACCTTGGCCACAATAAGGGTCACCAGTGCCACAGTAGCCATATTGACTACAACATAAATTTGCAGCACAACCACAATTCTGAGCCATTACCCACTTAACCTGCAGAACCAAAACAATGAGTAGAATTATGGGTAGCTGATTTTTTTTCATGTTAAGAATTGCCATTGATGATCAATAAAGAAAAAAAGATAGGAAAAGAAGGTTTACAGAGTAATGAAATATTTATAGTAAGATTAGATTTATAGTAATGTAATCCCAGTTCTGGAGTATACAATTTAGTTTTTGGCTGGACAGAAAGTAGTTGCTTAATTTTAGAGCATATAGATGTTAAATTAATGTAGAGGATAGGACTTGTTTTTTCTTTTTATAATTTCTTTTAAATTGATTTTAAGGCCAGTGTTAAACACATGATCTAACCTAATTAAGTTAGGTTTAGGTAAAGCATTCAAGATATGCTGTCTTTTTTTATATATAATAACAATAATAACTGCCATATGAGATGATTATATGGCAGTTGTGATTTCTTACAAAATTGTGTCACATTTGTTGGATCAGTAACCTAAAAAAATTTTGAGTATTCTTTTTCAAATATTTGTGGGGTAATTTACTCTCACTTATTTGTGCTTTGTAATTCTTAGACATTTTATTTTCTTTTAGAAAATAAGGCCTAAAACCCTTAATATAAATCGAAATTTACAATGCAATTTAAAACACATGCCACATTGATTATAATGTTGTTGTTGTTTTATATTATCCGTGATGTAATTCTAATCATCTCATAAAATTTAGTAGCTTGATAATCTGATATATCAATCTATTAATTATAATATATATTTTATAATTTAAATATATAATTATTATAATAATTTTATGAATAATTATTATTTAATAATATTTAATTATTATTAATAATTCATAATTCTTGGGATTAAATTCACCTAACATTTTTTCTAAATACAGATAGGGATGCAGCAATTTGAATTTAATATTTTATTCAAGTAAATTTCCTTGTGATTATAAGTAAATGTTTAATTGAATTCAAAATAATTATTAATTAATTTTTAAAATTAGTTGAATTGTTTAGCGTTCGAATCAGGTCAAATCATGCTGCACAAAATTTCAGGTTTCTTCCAGTAATTTGGTATCGCATTTAGGAACACACTTATTTAAGATAGTCATCAATAATAGACTTAAAACATTATAATTAGGCAAAGAAAATAAAATTTTGCCTTCGTGAGACTAATTCTGCAATTTAAGATGGACTATTAGACTTTCATATTGTAAACACGTGAAAATGACAAAATATGTTAACTGATTTTTATATTAGAGATTAAGGATCACTAAAATTTAGTAATAAATTCAATCCCCAAAAATGAAATTATGCCAATTTATTCCTTGTGAAGTTCACACAAACAAGTGCAAGCATAAAAGAAAATAAAAGAACCCAAAATATGTATACAGGAAATCCTTAATCCAATTCAACCACAGCTGCTGATCAGTTATGCTGTTGTACCTATCGTGCTCCATAAACCTGTAATTAAGAAATTTTTATAGCACCATACTTAAAAGAGAGAACCAAACACTCTTTATCTCTATCCAGAATCTGGTATTGGAAATAATTCTAGTTGACCATCATTTCTCTTGTCCGGTTTACATTTAATCTTAATAACAATATGCACCGTTACAAAATAGACAATTGAAAATATCTCTAGTAGGGGAACGAACCTTGATTCTTGTCTCCCAAAATGATCTTGTCTGCTGAGCTTTGCCGGCCTTGATGTCTCAGTAGCCATCCAAGGTCAACTATATATCTTTTCTTGCTCCATCTCCCTATGTTCCTCAAAATTGATCACATTTTATCGAGATTGGTCTTCTCGTGTTCATAACCTGATGCTTTACCAGTCCTGCCAATCAAATATGGCTCTGGCATTGAATTGTCATTGTGCATGTCAAGACCCTGATAAGATCGGTTAACAAAGTACTCAGCTCCAGATTTTATCATTCCCTTGGCAAGTGAAGTAGAATTTCTGTCATGCAATTGCAGGGCCTTCTCTGTTGCATTCGCTAAAGCAAGGGCTCCATTATCTTCTTCAGTGTTGTCTGCTTGACCAACAATTCCAAGACTTGTCATGTAAAATAAAATTAACATGAATGATCAATGAAATACTGAAAAAAGAGTGTATAGGCCTTGCAACAAATAAAATATTTTCAAAACAGAACATTGGACTTTCATAATTATTGGAACATGGACAAGTTGTGGAACGACAAAATAAAACAGCCACATTTTTAAGAGAACAATATAATCAATAGTTCATTTGATGTGGTCAAAATACGGGGGCAAAAAAATCAATCAGGCATAGAACTATAAGTGTTGAAGTAATATAATATAATAATGGCATCACCTTAATCCAATTTTTGTGTCCTGACAAGAAAAAAATATATCAACACTACCATTCGGCTAGTAGACTAGAGGTCAAGTGCTTCTCTTGTAGTGCAAGAGTTGAAGGGTTCACACTAGCATCTCATTCCCCTTTAAGAAATTTGTGGTACAAAAAAAAACAGAAAAATTTCTACACTGAAAAAAATAACGTATCCTAAATGCATCCATAATTTCCATCAACCCAAAAGCAGAAACCATAAAAACAATACAAACAAGCAGGAATACTCTTGAATTAACATGGAAATTTAATACAAATGAGTAAGGATGATGAGCTGCAAGGAATATGGCGCAATTCTCCATTTAATCCCTCCCTCCCCTCAGCTCACGAGCTATTATTATATGCAACCAAAAAATCAATATATAGGATCACTTTTGACATGATATCAGTTCGTTGTACGATTCAATTATCCAAAAAAAACCACCATATACTTCAATTAATCAATCCTTTTCAAAGTGCCCATAAATCAAATGTAAATTTTAAATGCATGAACTCATTTTAATTGAATCAATTTCTAAACCAGCTCTGACTATGGATTACTGGTATTTGCCAAACTGTTCATTGTTTGACAATCCATCATTGATTAGCTAGTTCAGTCTTTTGAGCCCTTAACTAAATAAAATAAAACATACCCAAAACTTCAAAAGCATCTTCATTTTTTGCCCCCTTATTCAAGCAAATCCAGCAGCAACAAATAAATGAGCGAGTGAAAAATACCTTGCAAATCAAAATCCTCCACATATCTTCCTTGCATGAAAGAAAACCTTGCTTCTTCAAATTTGCTTCTTGGTTCCATTGGAGATGAATTAATCAAATCCCGAAATTCCATCAGATATGCTCCTGTCCATTGGGTTCCTCTGCAGAATGATATTCCAAAACTTAAGCATTCAATTAGCAACATGGAAGAATACCCAAACGGCCAAAACTCTAAAGATCATTAATTATATCTTTGAACACAAAATTTGGAAACATCTCATCCTCCTAATTGGGTTCCATGAAACAAGCCTCTTAGATTACTTTCCACTCATTTTCACTTTTATAATCTAAAGCATGAGTTTTTCCAATCATGAGAATCTACATTCTTCAATAGAAATTGTTGTCACGATAGATATTTGATAGGAGGGAACAACTGACGCAACAATTACAAGATTGTATATGCACAATGAGAACTCCGGTAAATTAGTACTAAGAAACATAAATTACAAGCAGTGAGCTTCATAAATTTTACTTCAGAGAAGAAAAATAGAAACCAATGCATCCCATCTGACCCAAATAATTGAGCCAAAGCAAATAATGACAGCTTTGCATCTCATTAAACTTCTCCCTCGGGTATGCACACCCATACCATGACAATCATTGTCATTCTTTTATATCACAATTTCCTTTCCAACCATAATGTAGCTAGAATTGAATGAACACATGTTGGGTTTTTTTTTTTTTTTTTTTTTTTCTATTATGTGTTATTCGATCGTCTTTTATCTTATTTTGTTGTTTTGTTGCTACTGCATCTTTTTGTCTCACAAGTGAGATACAGCCAATAGTTAGCAAGTGTGGTGGGTATATCATGAATCAATGGATTCGCTGGTGGTTCCTCTACTAACTGGAGGTCAGGACGGTTAGATGTCAAGTATTAGTTTGTACACTTTATTTGATCTTCCTGACTCATCAAGACAGGATAGTAATAAACTATAACGCAGAAGTGATCATGGGGAAAAGAGTTGGAATACACAGGATTAGACAAAGATAAAGTTGAATTTAGTTTATGCTTCAGTATTTGAATAGCAACTGCAAAGATATACGCAAACCTGTTGAAAGCTACCATGGCTTCAAATGGAGTGATAACTGGAGCTAAGAATTCTTTGCTATCCAAGAGAGTAGTTTGGGCACAGGAAACATAGATGAAAACATCACACTGCCACAAATGGGAATTTTTAAAATATAAATTAAAAATATTAAGCTTCTTAACCAGGAAATTATCAGCACTTGTGAATTGAGGCTTACCTCCGGAAAGTTGGCAAGTTTTGCAGGGTTTGGTCTTCCCATAACAAGAGTGTAAGCCTTTTTCCCTGCACTCGTAATTAGGTCTTTCATCTGATGAATCATGTCAAGGTAACCAGCTGCATCAAAATGGTCAAAGTTAGACAAATGATTATCAACATGCCAATGAACAAATTAACAGTAACATATTGATGCACATGCATAGGTATCATACCATACAAATTCCAACCAATTAAGATCTTAAAAACCACAACAAAAACCCTAAGAAATGAAGAATCCTGTAATAGATCCAATATGTTGCATATGAAAAATTCTAATCCACAAAGGTAGTCATACTACTAAAACAATAAAATGAACAACTAAGTATTTCACATTGCATTCTCTCAGGAATAACTATATAAAAAAAAAATAATTCTACCAAAGAAAATACCCACACACTCAGAGAGGAAAATCAAAATATATAATATGAAATTACAGCCACAAATGATATCCAGTATCTTTCTTCATCAATGAATGCTTATCATTATAAACCAATCATAAGAATAAAGAATAGTGCAATTAGTATTGGCTGAGGGGGAACAAGAATCATGACAAAAGTGCAGTTCACTTAAGTTGTAGTCCATATACTTTTCAATGTGGAATGCAAATAAACAAAGCCTAGACAAAAATAAGCATCCAATTTTTGACATGGGAATAGAAATAGTCATGAGAAATAAGTGAATTGCAACATGCTTAGTAATAAACTGGACTGTGTCTGAAAGAGTGCGCAAAACAGGCCTGTAGAAGGTGGTGCGGTTTAAAAAAATATGAATACCACAACTATTCTATACATCCCCTGCTCAAAACAAAAGAAGACAGAAAAAAAAATAAAGCAAACCTGTAGTAGCAATAATTAGTAATAAAATTATTACCCCTGAAAATATAAACACCGAATAAAATAGAGCATACCTACACCAAGAGTTCCCACTAAAATTCCAACAATATTAGCATCTTTTGCTTTCTCCACCAGGTAATATCTGCATGAAAAAAATTCAAGTAAAATTACAGAGCATTAATAGAAAAACTCCCTAGAAAGGAGGACAATATGTCAGGATAGAAGAATAAAAACAGATATAAGTTTTGAATGAGGGGCAGAGATAAAAGGTAGAGTATTGTTTATCTTGTTAAGTAATACCTACGCTTCAGAATCCTTCTTTGTTGAGATAAATCTGTCACCAACCGATTTTCTTTTGCATCATATCTGACTAAAATAAGCACCACCAAATCAAAATGAGGATTGTATAAGAAGAGGAAGAAAAAGTAATACAGTGGTCATTGTATATTATTTATATTAAATATTAACTGTGTTTGTGCCTAACCAAGTTTAATTCATTTGCAACTAAAGTATTCCAAATGTAAAATTTTCCAGTAAGAACAGGAATGGAGTAATCAAAACAATCTATTTCAAGGTTCATAAAACGATACTTGGGAAAAGCACCACAATAAAAAATTTGACAAGCCCAATGATGGAATCAGGTGAAAATAACAGCTCAAGTTAAAAACCATGAGACTAGATTAATGTAAACAGAGGATAACCAGGATTGTAGGAAATTTAGTTGTCCTTAACCACAGTGAAGTTAAGCAATCAGGAAATCAATTGCCAGGACAGGAAAAAAGTGACAAGCATGCACCACTTGCACCTATGCAAGAAACTAGGCAGAGAAACAACACTGAGAATCAAGAAAAATATCTCCATCACCGCAATTTTTTCAGCCAAAATTTACAACAAATTTCAAGAAAAACATTGCAACACTTGTACCTATCTCACAGCCATTATACGTTAGCACAACATTTGCAAATGCTGCATTGCTAGAACCAATCCATACAAGCAAATAGTCCTCTGTCCTGTGTCCATTAAGTAATTCCCAGATCAACCCTCCAATCTTATGTCTAGAACCACTTGATGCACCAATGTCATCACTAGCCCTGTAGTCACCAAGTGATCTTGGAAGCTCATCAAAACTTTTTTGACTGACAAAAGGATTTGTTATTGGGCACATAGCATCAGCAAAATGGAATTCTGAACGCTGGGACCCAGATTGCTTTGATGATGCAGCCACAAACTCCTCCTTTATATGTGGGATTGCATGTGCATATTCCAGCCCATAAAGGACCTACATCAAGAAAGAAAATAAAAAAAATGCTCCCAACCACAGATATGTAATTCATGTCACAGGAAATAACCTTGGTCACAATGGTTTAACTTATTAAAGCATTGGAAAGTTGCAACACATAAAAGGAGAAGGAAACAAAAGAATATGGTAATCAAATTTCAACATATTTCACAATTCATACTATTAAACATTAAAACAGGATCACGTTAACCAATGATGTTGATTTGGAAAATTTGAAAATCATACAAAGTTGGGCTTTTACTTAGCAATTCAACTGAAGGTCACAAAGATAGCATGTTAATTGAATACCAGAAAAACGTAGAAAAGAGGTTACTCACTAAATTGGTAGAATTCTAATAGAAACAAGATTTGAACCACCGCAGAGATAACAAATGAATTTAACTCAATACAAGAAAATTCTTTCAACCATAGAATAGAAGCCCAGCATCACTTATCAAAGCCTTGATGAAAATAAATTGTAACTAACAGTATTTATCGAGGCCTTGCACGTCAAATGGAGGTGCGCACTAGCCTTAGGGTAAGGCAAAGCATTCAACCAACAACTGCAATTTATTTCCTTCATGAAGTGTATGGGATATACAAAACTAACATGCCCATGCTTATATGACATTCTTTACCACAACATTAACTCAGTCCAAAAGTGAAGATGCAGAACTTAAAAGTTATTACCAATATAGGCTTGCTGTTGGTTGAGGCATAATCTGATAAACTTTCAACACAACTCAATATGTTAATGGAAGCCTTTCCATAAACAAAGAATGCCGGAAGGGTTGATGTCCTGCCAACAAAGGATGGCTTCAAAATAAACATGTATATACATAAAATAAAATAATCAGCAGAAGTACCTCCTGCCATGTTGATTGACAGTGTTTATCTCATGTTCTCCAATAAATAAAACAGGGTCATGAATGTAAGTTCAAAAAATATGTGAATGTCAATATTAAAGCCAATCAAATTCTCACAAATCCTTCCAGACTAAACCGATTATAAGCTCGAGTTAATTCCAAAATTAGGTTTTTGTAAAGAACTTGTCTTAATTACGCTTAACTTCATTACGTATGATCATTTTTTCAAAGGACCAAAGAGTGAGGCCAAAAATTTTCAAAAACAAAGAAGGAAAGAGGGGAAGAGAGGGGTTGGCGTTTTTGAGGCTGTGGTGGTTGGGGGTTGTGGTGGGGGGGGGGGGGGGGGGGGGTTTTTTTTGGTAAAAAACACACAAAAAAAAAAATAAAATTTTAATATAAAAAAAAAAAAAAAAAAAACAAGAAAAAAAAAAAAATAAAATAATTAAATAAAAAAAAAAAAAAAAAAAAAAAAAAAAAAAAAAAAAAAAAATATAAAAAAATAATAAATATAATTATTAAAAAAATAAAAAATAAAAAAA